>JARWLF010001038.1:0-11644 GCA_029853055.1 Scenedesmus sp. KT-U | reverse complement strand
CTCGCTGTTCAGTGCATTCGTGCACTTGAGTGATTGAATAGTTTTGTGTACGTCATCTGCACTGCTTGGCGAGGGCCAGGCAGCCTGGCTGCAGGTATACATGCGCAAAGACTCGTGCATGGGCCGCCATGTTCTCTGCCAGTCAGGCTGCCTTATGGTAACCTGAGCAGCTCACCCACATTGCTGCTTCTGGCTCCCGTGAGCACTTCGTGGATATGTAGCTCGTGATGATATGCACTTGAGCATTCACTGCCAGTTCGCAAGTCTACGACTTGGTTGTGATAGGTTTTTTCATGTATGAAATCTTTGGAACTGGTTGCTGCTGCTGTCATGACAGGAAGTTGTCACTGAAGACACCACCATTGGCAAGAACCACTTCAAGGCGTCAGAAGACAACCCAAAAGTGCGAGTGAAGAGCAGCAAGACAGGAAAAGAGGTGGGTACTGATATGCCCCCACTTGCATCAACAATTGGATGTCGCTGCATGCCTCGTGATACCTGCCAGAACGTGCCCATGTATACATTCCCTGCTGCTGTCGTTAAGCGCTGTGCATGAAGCAGGCTGCAGTCATGGTGCGGCAGGCTGTGCGTCTGAACAGCATGTTGCTGCCAGCCTCGACGGTCGTGACTGAGCAGACTTGGTCTATCTGGGGTGACTCATGGCTAAGTCACATAACACTGCTAAGTTCCTGAGGGTCAAGCAGCAGCTACCACTTGCTGTTGCTTACCAATATCAATACACGCTGCAGGCTGTGCACAAGCCCGCCAGTGTGCGCAAGGTTGAGGATGATCCAGATGATGATGAGGACGAAGAGGTTGATGAAGAAGAGGAAGAAGAGAACTAAGCTGGACCATCATGCAGCCAAGCCTTGATTGATGCAGTTCGACTTGAACACGTGTTCAACGCCAGGCTGGGATGTGCAGCATGCAAACATGACCAACATGATTAACAGTGACACTGTGACCGGGTGGAGGTGAACTAAACCATGGTGGTCTAGTCTTTGACCGGAGTGTTGGGTTTATCAATGCAAGATGATAATGTCGGTGTCTGCAAAGCTTTGCCTTAAGGGTCTGTGTGGGCTTTAATGATGATGAGTTTGTTACACGGGAGGTGGTCTCCCTTTGAGGTATGACCGGGCCTGTGGTGCAAGATTTGACTATGTTGTATTTTGGCCAGGCTGATCGCTAACCATCATGCTTGACAGAAGGCTTGCACACTGCCGCACTTTTGCGCCATCTGCTGACCTGTGACAGCACTGATACTATGGTGGATGCCGCACTTGTTAGTAACGAGTGCATGTGTAACAGCATGACAGGTGACTTCAATCGCTGCAACAATCACTGAATATTGGCAAATCTGCAATGAATTCCCATTGGCGGGCTGCGATTGCTACTGGCTGGTGTCGGCACATAGTGTCACAGACAAGGCAGCTGACAGCCTGAATGCCAGTTTTGCAGATGTCTCAGGTCACATGTATTGCTCTGAATCCGGTTTTCCATAGCAACTGCAACCATATCGATTGCAACACAACAACAATTATCTCAGAACACCTCAGCAGCCACGAGTGTTATCAGTGCTGTCCACCCAGTAAACGGGTGACTGCCCTTCGGCACACCCTCTACATCATCATACTGCTCCCAGAGGTACCCCGTGCTGCTGTACTGATTCACAATGTTGCTCAACAAGTTAGCACGGAGGTCGCT
This sequence comes from Scenedesmus sp. KT-U, assembly GCA_029853055.1. Lineage (NCBI taxonomy): Eukaryota > Viridiplantae > Chlorophyta > Chlorophyceae > Sphaeropleales > Scenedesmaceae > Scenedesmus > Scenedesmus sp. KT-U. The sequence goes on along the minus strand of JARWLF010001038.1, from coordinate 9,940 downwards.
GAACAGCTTGGCAGCTGCTTGCTGATGTGGACCTTGTAAATTGCTGTAGTGCTTCAGTGCTTTCAGTGCGAGGTAGTTGATGTTCATCCAGATTTGACCTCGCCAGTATGGTGCATCATGTTCGGTGTTGTACCTGCAACAGTACATACAGCGAAACGCTTGCTGTAGTGCCATGATGCATATCCTGCAGGGGTGACAAGTATCATACCTGCATGGTTGGTTATATGCCTTCAGATTGACTGGCTCAGCGCGCTAGCAGTCGAGTATTCCTGCTAATGGAGCTTGCACACTGTCGCCAGCAGCTGGAAGGTGTCCAAAGACAGATGTGCCACGACATCACAAACCTAGTAGACTTGTGAGGGCACTATCAGGCACTAATCGTAGATCACCTACTTTTTGTACAGAGAGCTGGTGGTCGCTAGTGACCTCAATCCATGAGATGTCCACAGCAACTGGTCCTGCTGCAGAAGCTCAAGCTGCTGGCCTAGCTCCTTTGACTCAGCTGGCAGCAGCTGCATTAGAAGTGGGAATAGGGATACGTAGCCATAACTCGGAATCAACTGCAAGCTAGGGCTGGAGTTGACTTGACGAACCATCTCACGCTGCAGACGTTTGCAACACAAAGCACAGGGCCAAGTATTGTATGGAATCGGAGGCAAGCGATAGCAACGCTGGGCTATCCAAATAGCCAGTTCATTCTATATAAGTTGTTCTACATTGCACTGTGCAAGTGAGACTTCTGCTTGCGAATATAACCATCCACATAGCATAGTGTAAGCCTATCGATCAATAGGACTCCCTGTTGTTGTTGTTGCTTACCTTGGGCAGTTGTCCATCTGTCTGCTGTGTTTCCCTCCAGACAAGTTGCACATCTTCTGTATGCAGCCCGTAGTCTAAGAACTGACCAGATTGTGAGTCAAGATGAAAGTCGACGAGGCGCTGCATGCTGCCGATGGTGGAGGCGGCTGAAGCATACTTGGACACTGACTTGGCAGGAGCACCTGGACACAGACATGGTGCAGAGGTCAGACATACAAGAATCAGGATATCATCTTTTGCTGTATAATGTTACCAGGAGCATAGAACTGTTGTGTGTTGCACAACCATGCCATGCATGTTTACAGCTGTCAGAGCAGTGAACAGAGCAAACAACAAGCAGGGATCCAGTAAAGAAGGACAGGGGTTGATTTTGTTACCTGCTATGCGTCCTATCTCTGCCATAGCTCTGCTTGCAAACGCCATCCAAGCCAGCAGATCAACATGTCGTTCATCTGCTGTTGGATGTGATGCTCGCGGGTAATCATCGAGACCTGACATGAGGGTCTTGGGATTCAGCTCAGATTGAGTACTGCTGTCGCGACCCTTCCACCTGAACGAGATAGCAGACAACAGCAGTAGCAGCAGACAACAGCATGTTGGGGTTTAGCTCTACTTGAGGTTGTACAAGGAGACTGAAGCTGCAGCAGTAACAGAGGATGTTGTGTGACAAAGACACTCGGAGCATCAGCTTTGCCTGGATGCTTCGAAGAAGGGTCTGCATGAATGCTGCAGCAGTTTAATTACCAGTGACAAGTAACCACCAGACAAGCCCACCCACAAAGCAACAAGGCCTCAGCTTGATAATCCTAGCCTAAGGAGGAGTCTATCCAAATCAGGTAGCCGATGGATAGACTGCAGGACACTTTGACTCACATGTAGGAGCCAGGCAGCTTGCCTGCCTGTGTGGTGTTGAACCATTTGTACCAAGCCTCCAATCTCGGCCAAGCAGTCTTGAGGAACGCCTTCGTTGCAGCAACTTCTTGACTATCAACAGATGCTGCGGCGGTTGATGCAGCATGTTCCAGCAAAGGCAAGAAGAGTGATGGGGGGTTGGCATGACTTGGATGCTGAACTACAAACTCTGCAGGAACCCGAGCGCTTGCTTCTTTACCCAAAATCTGCTCCCTGAAACCAAACAAAAGATGATTATAAGTCACAATGGTCTCGGGGCTTGGGAAAATATCCATCGTAAGCATGTAGCAGCCAAACAGCAGATAACTCTCACAACATGTTCATCCATCTCAGGTACTTGCAGGAGTCTAGCAAGAATACCCAACGAACTTTTCAGCCAAACAGTTCAGGTGTTGTTAGAAATATCCTACCTTGGTATCCATCCTTGACTGTTCATCAAGTCCAACCAATGACTGATGACATCTCTTGACAGCTGGGGGTCCCACTTCTGCACCAGCAGCTGATGAAAGCCCTCGTCCCACAAGAACCCCCTGGGGAAGAAGCTCCTGCTGGGTGTGGCAGTGAACAGCGCATCACGCCAGTACTTGACTACAAGAGGGTCGGACCCAGCAGGGCGAGCATCTGGGGGAGTGTAAGGCTTGGAGCCGAGTGGAAGTTTGACCTGCAGATGTGCAGCGACAGCTCGATCTACGGTCAGAGGAGCAGCCTGCCGGTAGGAAGGATCCGTTATGAAGATCCCTAACAGCAGAAGGCCTTGCCTGTGTGCTCTGCAGGAGACACAGGCTTCCTGCAGAGAGAGATCTCTTTCAGGCAACCAGACATTTTGATACTTCATTGCAGAGCTTGACAGCTATAAGGTTCTATCTGTATGTATGCTTACCTTTGAGCTTCCTACAAAGTAGCCTATGCTGCCCAACAAGTTGCTGAGCGCTGCTTTAGATGTCTCTACAACAGCATCAGCATCAACACCTGCTGGTATCCTGTTGGTCGGGAATGTGAGGCTGAACCTTTCATCAAACTGGGCCTCTCGTTCAGCAGCCACTGCAGTTAGGCTGGGGCCTGCAACAAACAAGAAGGCAACAGATTCGACGCTGTTCTGCAGCACAAAGCAGCATGCAGTCAACTCCTCTTGGTAACCAGGCAAGCCAGCAGCCTGCAGCGTATTCTCACACTACAATCACCCTTACCGCTTAGAGAAGCCAATCGTTGCTCGCTGTTTGACTGGGGTTGTGTGATGAACACGAGGTCAAACTCTGCTGGTAGTGATGCTGTGACTTGGAACACCGCGAGGTTTGGATGAGGCTGACTGATGTCTGGCAACCACAGTTTCAGACCACCTTCAGTGCTGCAGGCCACAGCAGATGGACATATGTATGAAAGGGGTCCCTGCTGATAACTCGTCTGAGCCTAGCAGTAGCCGAGCAGGCCATCCACACTTTGCAGATGCAAAGTGTTCATGTCTGTTAGCCCTTACATGCATGGAGTAGCTCCTATTGCTCATGTTCAACTCTCAGACAACCTGCTTGCTTTGTTCTGCAGAACGCATGATGTTGCCACTGCAACAGCATTCAGTGAAATGACCACCTGAGGTTGGACAGCAGCAACATGATGCATGCTGCAACTCATTCCTAGCAGACAGGAGCGATACTGCATGACTGACAGCATCGTGGACGTACTTGCTGCATGCATGTACTCACAGCACACTTACCCATGCCTGCGAGCAGTCTCCATAAGTGCCTGCAACATGAGCTGCTTGAGCTGCACCAGCTGCTGACCATCCTGCAGCCTCATGCCCAGATGATGCATCCTGCTGCTGCTGGCTGACTTAGCTGCTGATGCATCTGAGCCACCAGGCAGCAAATGCAGAGCCCAGGGCCCAACATCCTCATTGTTTCCTGACAGCAAACAGACACCCTGCATGCATGAGAACACAACACAAGATAGCTCGCTGCCATGCTGCCATGCTACAGCCGTAGGAATGGTTGCATATGAGAGAGTTGTAGGGAATAAAGGCACAGTGCCCTTGTGCTTGTCCTGCATGGAGCCAGAACAAGCCAGCTTACGACTGTGTTACTTTGGCGTCGAGTGTGAATTCAAATTGTTGTCTGACAGCTGGAGCACCATACCTGCCCCAACTTGCTCTGTTGTCCTTCTGGCCAGACTTCTACTTCCCCTGTTCGCCAGTGAGCGTCAGCCAAGTAGAACAGCAGTGACAACTTACGTTTCTGCACCTTTCGCCCTTCTGCCTCTGCTGCTGCTTTGGCTGCTTGCAATTTGGCTTTGCCACTCTTACTGAGTTCTGCCTTGACTCGCACAGACCAGTCCCCACCATACCCGCTGTCTGCTGAGCTGGACTTCACCTGCGAACACAGAGTTTGAAGATGCAACAATAGAGCAATGAAGCACGACCGTCGTTCATTCCCAGCCTGTTGCTGCAGCTTCTTCTTCCAGGAAGCACATCCGTCTCCTTCTAGTATGCGCCAGCGCTACATACGTCTGCTGCTTTGTCTCAACTGCTTACGGTCAACGCAGATCCTGCACACCACAAACCCAAGGGATGCTGCAGCCTGCAGTCTTTGTACGAACACAATGTAGGTGACACATGGTGCTGTAGGCTCGAATCCTCTGTTACTGCTCACCATCTGTATTGACAGCTGATAGTCCCCGTCCAGCAGCTGCTGTCTGCCATAACTTCTGCCATCATGCCTCAACCAGCCATAACTGTCTAGCTTGTCCCCTTGCTGTGCCTCATGTCGTATGCGCTGCTCTGTGATCGTGGCAACGTCATTGGGGTCGAACCACATCGTGCCTAGTAGTAGAGGTCGGGACGTCCTGCAGGTCAAACCAGCAAGTGGTCTCAGAGTTCACCAGTGCGACAGCTGCAACTGCCTGCCCTGCTGTGCACATCAGCTATCCTTGCAGGATAGGGTAGTCTCATGTGAGCACTGTATCTTGCAAGCAAGCGTGTCTCAGCACAACACAACGTCACATGCTGCAACCTGTTCATAAGAAAAGGCATGCAAGACAGGTGCCTTGCTTCATAGGGTTGTGGGCAACCAGGTACTCACCTGGTTCGCATACCGAAGTACAAACCGGATCTGTAGCTTCCCCACAACATGTTTGACTTGTACTGGTGGTCAAACTCGGAGAGCTGCTTCATCAAAGGAGCTTTAAGAGGTGTTATCTCAGGGGGGGTGTAAGGCTGCCATGCTCTGTACGCTGCATACGCTGCCAGGGCAAGTATATGTGCCAAGACAATGGCTATGAGTCTGGTTGTGTATCCTACAACAACAATGACACGATAAACCATGTTGACGTGATAGCAGTGGTATGGTTGGAGCGGTTGGTACAGCAGTTGGCAAGGGTACGATTGTGCTAGCGACCTACGTGATACTGCAGGAGCCCTGACATTTTTGCCCTTTCTTGTTGTATTTTGGGCCTTTGCTGGAACTTTTGGGGGCATTCTGGCTGCATGCACGCCTGGTTATTGCAGTGTGAAGATCGACATGTCTGCAGTTCTTTGATAAGATGTCCCCTGGTACAAACCAGATTAACTGCCAAAAACAATAGGATTGGATAACTCAAGCTCTCCCCCGGCGACGCTGGGCGGTCACTTAACAATGTACTGGACGCTGTACGAGTGCCAAACGTCCCAGTCGATTTAACCGCAAGTGTCAGTGCTGTGGTTTATGAAAATCGTACTTTTGCGTGGCTGGTGCCCTGTCTTGTCGCAGCGCGTAAGGCGTTTGTCCGAATCCAGTTGGCCCTCTGCTGCCAACCCACTTTGCTGTCTGTCACCGCATGGAAACACGCCTCATGATACTTAGAACCAAAAACGTTGCACCTGCACATAATTTTAGACGTTCGCAATGGTGCAGTGTAGCCCACCTGCGCCATGGTCCAAGCCCACAGCACAGCAGCAGACCAAGAATCAGCACCCCAACTCTCAAAGCAGCACCCAGCATTGATGCAATTGTGGAGGACCTGCCTATCAGGTGCTGTTGCGCTGCTCATCTGGCCCTTATACTTTGCAGCTTGCAAGGCTTACTGCCACTGCGCCACTTTCAGCACACCCTGGGTTGCACGGTACTTGGTGCCTTGATACCCAAGTTTCCGCATGTTCTCACGGTGCCGATGAGTTTGATACGTGTGCTGGATTTCGAAGAGAGTTGTTTTTACGTCTTCATCTGCAGGGAAGTGATACATGACATTACTTACAGTCTGGATCACCACAGCAGCCTGGTCCTACAGGTATGAGGATACCTCACAGCGACATCAGCAGCTTGGTTGGCATGCATATGCGATTCTTTTCAACAGTACCAGTCAGTAGCATTGTAGCAGCCTTCATACTACCTCTCGCTGGCAAGTCTGGATGATGTTAGCAGCTGCACGGCACAGCCGTCTGCTTCGGCAGCTTGCAGTGCTCAGTACCCTCTAACCGGCGCCCAGCTCTGTCCTGCTTCGGTCAACGACTGGTGTGAAGAATATCTCATACGAGCTGATATGTGTTACTGCTTTACAGAAGTTTTGAATTGTCTCAGTGTTCTGTTCACACAGGCCCCCCCAGGTGCCGGTAAAACCACGACTGTCCCTCTGGCCTTGCTGCTACACAACCCAAACTACCTCAGAAACAAACAGAAAATCATGGTAAGCTGAGCAATATAACAACATCAAGCCACGTTTGAACCATAATCTGAGCCTTTGTCCGTTGGAATGCCCGTCTGCATATGGTAGCCCAACATATGTACAATATGTTCGTTGCGTGGCTGCTGCTAGTGCAGCTTCTCGAAGCACGACAGACCTAATGGATACCAAACAACGGCCAACGGACTATTTGCGCTTTCTCTACAGGTTCTTGAGCCCCGTCGTGTTGCCGCTAAAGCAGCTGCCCGCCGCATGGCTGGACTCCTGGGCGAACCTGTTGGTCAAACTGTTGGGTACAGAGTCAAACTTGAGAGCAGAGTCAGCGCAGCTACACGAATAGAAGTAGTAACGGAGGGCATACTGCTGAGAATGCTGCAACAGGACCCAACACTAGAGGTAGAGTATATGGCGCTATGTGGGGTGTGGATGTTCATCCTTGTCTTCTTCAGTGTGTTGCATGGTTTAAACAAAAGTGATCATTGTTTGATCTTTTGGCGTCCGTAACAAGATATGCTGACAATCCTGCAGCCAGTAGAGGTGCATGATGATTTGTAGTAGTAGTTTAAAGCATGTGTGTGAAATCGAATGATTCAGGGTGTTGGTGCGTTGTTACTTGATGAATTTCACGAGCGCTCGGTTGATGCTGACACTGCTCTGGCACTTGGTCTGGATGTTCAAACATGGACAAGACCAGATCTCAGGTCAGCATATGGGATGGGATTATGATGAGCGCATTTCATTGAGTGAATGTATGACTTACCATTCTGAGAATGTATTCCAGTTCAACACATGCCAGACTTTGAATTTTTGACAGTTGTTCAGCCAACCGTTGTTGCTTGTCGTGTCTAATTGGTTTTTCTTTGTGCATCATTTCCACTTCATCTGGTGTCTTGATATATCCTGCAGGTTGGTAGTCATGTCAGCCACACTTGGAGGTGGACTCGCTGAAGATCTACAACAGCTTATGACAACAGCAGCAGCAGCAGCAGCAGCAGGGGATGGCGGCAGCAGCAGCAGCAGCACGTCTGATCATCCTGCTGTTCCTGTTATAGTGAGTGAAGGCAGAAGTTACCCCGTGAAAACACACTTCTTGGGAAGACCCTGTGAGTGATGATGATCAGGCTACCAGCAGTTCAAAAACGATCACAGATCTGCTGATATCACAACAGCCAAAAGTACACCATCAGACTACTCGGTTGATGTCTGTAGTACCTGCCCTGCGGCAGCACCGATCATGGTATTAGTGCCTTTGCCAATGTTGTACGCAAAAGAACCTTATCATAGAGTACCAGGTACAGAACTTTTTTTTATGTACAATGTACAACATTTATTATGTGATATGCAATACAACGTGGTCGATGTGCAGGATATGTCATTCTGCGTTTGCAACATATTGCAGATCTTCAGAAACGTGGTGAGTTGGAGTCAGCAGCAGCAAGTGCTGTCTTGAAAGCCCTGTCATCGTCATCTGGTGGTGGTGATGTTTTGGTGTTCATGCCCGGTGTCTCAGAGATCAAAAGATTGCAGCAGCTGCTACAACAAGAACCAGCAGTACAGCAGCTGGGTGTGGCTGTAGTGCAGCTGCACGGGAGTATGAGCCCCCAACAACAAGATGAAGTTATAAGGTAATGTTCTTATATATTCTTTCTGCATCTGTGTTTCAAGGTTTGATATCAGCTATTGATGTTGCCCTTACTGATAAGGAGGAAGTATGATATATGCTTGCTTCTGCTTTTGTGCAAGCACAGGTCCAAATAATATGCCGCTCACCCATCTAACAACGTACCAACTTCAGATATTCATATATCTGCATTTCCCCATATCTAGCAATGCAGCATGCAGTGTAACAAGTATACATGTATAGTGTTATTTATGTGGTTCAATTCATTCGCAGGCCTAACCGCAGTCGTCATCATCGCCGTGTAGTAATCTCCACCCCAATAGCTGAGTCATCCATTACCATTGACGGAGTAACAGCAGTAGTAGATTCTGGCCTGCACAGAGCACCAGTCTATGACCCTGCGACTGGCATAAGTAGATTAGTCACACAGAGGATTAGTCAAGATTCTGCTGAACAGAGGAGAGGACGAGCTGGCAGAACACAACCAGGTGAGAATGAGTCATCATGGTGATTAGTCATCCAGGATTACACAAGGAAGCTTAGTCATCCTGGTCACGATGAGTCATCAGTGATTATGTCATCAGTGATTGAACTTGAAACATCACCCGGTTGTCAAATTAATTGTTCTATAACATGTTACATAGCATATCATGTCATATGACATGTTATTTTTTCAGGGACATGTTATCGGTTATGGAGTGCTGCTGATCATGATCAACTTGTACCATCCACGGCCCCGGAGATCATCACTGCTGACCTGGCACCTTTGTCACTAACACTGGCCAGCTGGGGCTGTCTTGCTGACGTCAGCAGCTTGCATTGGCTGGACCCTCCTGACTGTGAGGCAATGCATGACGCCAGGCTGCTGCTCAGGGACCTGGCAGCAGTAGATGATAAGGGAGGTATCACTGATATAGGTATGTGGGTTTCAGGGCATATGCAGAGTCAGCACTGCTGCAGCGGTTGAGGCTTTGTGACTGTTGTCCGTTGCATTTAAACCAATGATTGATTTGTACTTGTGTCTCCATTGTTATTACATATAATCTTTAAAGTGTAAGATAAAGTATGTATCCAGCAGCTGCCATCGAGATAATGCAACACTCCTGACTGCTGCTGCTGCTGCTGCTGTTGTTGTGATTGTGGCATTATGATAACTTTGTTCCTGTTGCAGGTCGTCGTATGTGTAGTATCCCTGTTCACCCGCGCTTTGCTCACCTGGTGCTCAGAGCTCTTGAGCTACAAGCAGCAGAACTGGGGTGTGTGCTGGCTGCACTGCTCAGTGAAAGAGACCTGTTCAGAGCCAGCAGCAGCAGCAGCAGCAGCAGTGGCAGCAGCAGCAGTGGTTATGGAGCTGACCTGACAGTCAGGCTGAGAGTCCTGGCAGGATTAGGTAAGCTGTTAGGTGTCATGCATTATGTAATCTGGTGCATTGCATCACAATACGCCGGGAATTTGATCACTGTCAAATCAGGTTTAAGGTCATATTTCGTGTATGTTGACATAGTTTACCTTGAATTTGATATCATATATGTTAGAAACATACAGTTGTTTGTCTGTTGTTGTGTTTTGTCTTGCAGATCCTGCTCCAGCAGGTTTTGACAGCTCAGGCGCCAAGAGAGTGCTACTCAGTGCTCAGCAGATGATCAGACAACTCAGATCTGATATAACAACAGAAATAACATCATCGTCACAATCACAAAGTAACAGTGTCAATAGCAGTGTCAGTAACACAATAGACGATGAGCTTGATGAAGCAGAAAGCAGCTGGGAATCAGAAGATGAGAATGCAGCAGCAGATGATACAATCAGCAGCAGTCAAGCTTCAGCAGCACCAAATGTGAGCAATGCAACAAAAGAGCAGCAGCAAGCTACGGATACTGCTGCTGCTGCTGCTAGTGATGATGTCAGTTTTACGTTTGTTTTGTGTTGTCAGTTACAGAAGCG
>JARWLF010001037.1:0-11645 GCA_029853055.1 Scenedesmus sp. KT-U | reverse complement strand
GCAAGACAAGAAGACACCTGGAGACGGTGATCGGAGTTTGAATGTTGAATCAAATCTGCAAGTTTTAATTTGCCACATAAATACAAGCACAGTGGGCTGGACATGTCCCTCTTGTAAGTTGAAGGGTTTAGGCCGATCACCAGGTAGCTGGCATACAAGCGAAAATTCATGTGCAGCGGGGTGTTGAACCACTGATGCCTATCGTTGAGGCTGACTTACATGAAACGTATACCAGTACATTCGGGCTGTGCGACAGCATCTCAACTCAGCCAGATACAGCAGATACTTAACCAAGACAAACGGACACATGATTGCAATACCTGTTTTTAATAGGTTGTAAAGTTAAAACACAGTTATAACTGATCAGGTACCTCATGAGTCACTGATTGGCAATACTATCTATGCTAGCCTACGACAATACAAAACTGACATCAATGCCATACTGATACACGATTGATGCCAGCAGTGTTGAGAAGCAAAAAATTCAGGTCGCGGATCAGGCAAGGTCCGATTGCCGCATGAAGAATTCTTAAAAACACAGTGACTGCATCGGCCGTGTGGCACGCTACCTATAGGTACAAGGCCTTTTGAACTAGTAGATCTCAGATACCAAGCACCCTCCCTGGTCCGACCAACGTTGGCAAAAGCTACTTCACACATGAAACTCACCCTGAAAACGGCTTGAACCTGCTAGCACTCATCACTATAGTCTCAACGGAGCTAACTGTTGCCAACAATGCCACAAAGCCCATTAGGACATTGATGAAGTTCATCACGTGAAGCTTAACTCCACGTGGACTGTAAACCTGTTTCCACATCTGAACAGGGTAGAAGATTGCCATCGGCCAGTAGGTTATGGCGCCTATGAGGCCGACAAGAGCACCGAAGAATGGGAGCGCGGCCGCTACGATGCTTGTGCCAACCACGTACAGGGACCTGTACACGATTCGCACCATCCATTCGCGTCCAGCGATCTTATCCAACTTCGGAAATGACTTTAGTAGTATATCTTCCGTCGTTGCAAAAACCGGTTGAGATAGAACTTGGTATGCCGAGACCATGTGAACGAGCACCATAAAGTTCGCCAGCAGAGTCACCCACACAGGAGTGGACGGGAAGCCTGACACGATGCTGCTCGGAACGTTGTCACCCAGGGCCAAGTAGCCGCACACACTGACGGCCGCGTACTGCAAGGCGAACAGACAACAGCAACAGCAAAGGTCAAGTCAATAACAACTGTCTTTGCAGGCTGATCAGTGCAACGATGCAATACGAGCGCTGCCGCGGCCGTGAGACCGACTGTACTGCGGCGGTTTGGCGGAGCCGGCGACCGCATTGTATCCCCATTGACTCACCAGCAGGAACGAGGTGGAAAGCGAGACCGGTATCGTCTTCTTCATGGAGACAACAGCAGCTGGTGGCTCCCTCAGGGTATCCTGGACTTCGATGAGCACCATAGCGCAGATGTACGCAAAGGCCACGTGTCCTAAGCTGCTGCAGACTCCAAAGAGCTTGTCAATTGGATCCGCTGGCCGGCCCGTCAGCGTGCCCAGGCCGTTATGTGCTTCCGAAGCTCCCAGGCCGATAGCAACCAGGGAGTAACCCAGGGACATGAGGGCACCGATGGCAGAGGCCCACCATGCTGATTCCAAGTTGGGGAGCTGACTCATGAGTATCTGCAGGCCACCCTGCATAGTTTCACAAATCTTGCCTGTCAGTGACCATGCAGTGCCTTGACACTACCCTACTGTGATAGTGACCTGACGACACAAACTCTAGAAGTCTGTCAACATACAGGTCACTGACACTGGTGGATATGCTGTGCAGCCACATGTCAAGGAATTTTAGCTGTTCAAGGCCACCATGCAATGCTTGCCCTGCTGAACACAGCAACATCATCTGCAGCTATCAGTGTTGGTGGACTTACAAATATGATGGTCATTATCGTCTGATCAGCAAAGCATCCACCCTGGTTACCCTTGGCAGCACAGATGGTGCTGGCTATGTACCTGCATGTACACCACCACCCAAAACAACTGAGATTCACAACGCGCATATTCAACCTCAACCGGAAGGGAACAACACAGATTGCTTGGTTTGGGTCTGATAATGCACAGGAGAATCCAAGCAGCTGTGGTTTGTTGCATAGACCCGTCTGAAGACAAGTTTGATGGCAATGATGCCAGCTGCTATCAAGGTGGTCAGTTTCTGCTGTACAGCCTTCAAGCTATGTTCCGATGGGTGCTACCAGCATGCTACCCAAGTACCCAGTTGCAGCAGCGCACCTCATGCTGTCCGCAGCTGCAATCTGGTAGCCTGCAAGCACGGTACAGGAAGGACACCAAAACTCAGCCCAGCAAACACGGCAGTTTGAGCTCACCGTGAGCATGATGCAACGCATCGCATATCCTCAAAAGCTGCAGATGCAACCCCATTCACTCTTTGTACAAGCAAGCAACATCCGCTGATTGAAGAGTAGATGTATTGTAGTTCAGTTCACTGCGTGTGGGCTCCTGCAGTATGTCCGACATACTGCAGCTTAGTAAGCTGCAGTGGTGTGCATGCTGCAGGCTGTACAACATTGCTTGCTCACCTATGGCTGTCAGCAACATGTTACCATGCTGGGCTACTGACAGAATAACTGAATGCTTTGGACCCATGATGTTGTGAACAGCAAACTTGTAGCGACTGTGCCTGACACCATTCACCTGCAAGAAGCAAACTTTATGTAGCCCGGTGAGCAAGGGGTTTCTGAGCAAGGGTTGTACTCTGCTGGCTGCTCCAGCTGCCCACCTTTTGAGCATCACTGAAATGAGGTAGCATAGACTACTGCCCAGCCCTCGATGACCACTAAGGTGTGCTTTTGTCTACAACAGATTACTGTGATCATGCATGTTACGTAAAGTATGTACAACACAGTCTGTAGTACGGCAGTGTGCCACTGAGGTGTGCCGATGCAACTCACCATGTAGACCTCAGACAGCATCAGGCCAGTCCAGAGAGTGATGACAAAGAACACAAACAAGATGATGGGACCCGCTATCCAGCCTAGCCAAGACATGGCGTAAGGAAGACCAAGTACACCGGCACCTACAGCAGTAGAGAGAATACACCTTGCTGCTCACGTGGAATGTGCCAACATCAGCTCCTTCTATGATTTCAGGATAAGCTATGTTGTTGTGATGGTTGGTTGATGGCCATCTTGCATGAAATTGCAGTTGGTAGACAAGCTCAGGTGCAATTGGCTGCAGGGTGCTTTGAGTTTGGAGCCAATACACAGCAGGCATGATGATGCTGGTCTGTTGCATCACGCATACACGCTGTTGGCAACAGTCGGCTGTTTTCGCTCCAAGTTAAAGTACCATGATATTTGAGCTGTCTGCCGCATATTGTTCTCCTGTGTCAGATGGCTTACCGATGATTGCAGTGATCAAGTGACCGGTAGCAACAATCCAGCTACCTGTGAATGGCACAAAGCAGGTACCAGCATGGTTATGTCAGCATTAGCTGCTAGCTTCTGCCTAATGCTGCCAAGACCGTCAGACAAACATCACTGCTTTGGTCATAGACGCAGGGGTTGATGAATGATAGACGTCAGCCTTCCAATAGGTTGTGATAAGTAGAGCTGCTCCGTGATTGATAGCTTTCACTGTGAAAGAGGATGAACTCCACACGAACTCACTGTGGCCAGCATGGTGGCTGCCCAAAGAGCTTCTACGCCTCAAATGGCCTAGATCAGAGTCATCACGTGCAACGAAGCCTGTGATCGAGTGGTCCTTAACCAAAGCGGGGCCCAAGTGGCTGCCAACGGAGCAGATCGGCATATCAACCTTATGCGACATTTGTTGCGCGCAGGACGTGGGAAACAACGTGCTGCAAAAGCTCAGAAGGTCAAGGTGCAGGTCGTTCAGCGGATCGAGATGCAAACAAGGGACTCAGAACTCGTACAAGCATGAGTTGTATTGGCGCTGTCGTTGATCACTGATGTCAGCACACTATAGCAGATCCTTGATTTTGCCTCTTGGTTCTTTACTTCTGCTCTGAAGAGCTGACGTGGCCGGTCGCCACTGCCATCGACCTTTCAAAGAGTGAGCAAGAGTGATCACGTAACCAGCAGTGTTCCTGTCGACTTCCTCGTTCCGGTGCGTACAATCAGACATGACCATCACTATGCCTGTGCTTTGGTCAACTGACCGGTTGGTGTCTGTCCCTTCAGCCCTGACGTTCTTCCCTTGAGAACAGTTGGTCCCTCCCAGAACACAGCCGACTCAGGCTCATGACAGCGTGATTTATTTATCTAACTGCTGATGTTATGACTGGTACAGTGCTAACCTGCGGGGCACGTCATTGACTAAACCGGGCCAGGCAATGCGGGTGTCATCATCAGCTGTTCTGTGACAGAACTCATGTCCCATCCCTGGGGAGGCTCATAGCCTACTCTGAACTCTGCCACGGTGGCATACATGTGAGCATAGGGAGCAGTGAAGGCATGGCAGCGCAGGTGTAGACACCGTCAGTTGTGACGTCAGAGGCCTGCTTAGCGCAAGGCAGCTAGCTGGCACGAGCCTCGGCGGCCTATCAGCAGGCTTGCTACATGTAAATAAATACGCTTCAAAAGCGGGAGGAACGCTGGTGGTGGACGAGCTGTTGTACACAAACGCATCACTGAGGCAAAGCTTTGCCAGGTTGCAGCATCACTCAGCTACTGCAGCACCCAAGCAACGGTGGCAATCCCTGGATCGCAAGATAAGGTATCCCGACTCATGCAACCAACAGATAAGGATGAGTGCAACTACTCACCCTTTGTCGAGAAGGTGGTGAGTTACGCCGGCAACTGCCCTGCATGCTCAACTCTTGACAGATGTGCTGCTGTTGTACACAAAATACTCTTCTAACAGCAAATCACAACAACTAACAAGGAGATCAAATTTTGTTTGATGCATCCATCTGCGATACAGCAACAAACACCAACAAGTAAACTCCTGGGGTGGTCTGCAGCCTACAGCTTCTGCAGGTTGAGCAACTCAAGCTCCAAACCAAAGCACGTACTGTGTGTTATCAGCAGTAGCTGTCTGGCCACCCCAAAGGCAACAACAAGCTGTTTGCCTCCACTGACCACCACGTTTCACCTTCTCTCAACAAACACAGCTCCAAGTCTACCAAGAATCCAACGCAAAACAAACAACACACAATCAACACGCGGTCAGCTGCTGGACCGTTCTGCATGGCACACACACACTAATAACATCAAAACGTAACCAAATGCTTGACTTGCACTACCATCAATGACGATACACTGAGATTTAAACAGCAAATAACATGCACAGGCTTACAGCAGGCACTCAAACAGCATCACCTGCAGCCTTGATCGAATCCAACTTCAATTGCACTCCTTGCTAGAACCCTCCCCCTTGCCTATCTTCATGACTATCATATGCACCCTATTTGCTGAGTACAAGGCACTGCAGTGAAACAACAACTTCAGCAGTTGTGCAACAACACCTTTGCGCAACCAGCACGAGCGAAGCAATCTGACTGCTATTCACTTATAGCAGAAATGGCCACATGCTGTTCGCAGCAAACTGTAAATCGCTGCAAAACACTGCTCATCAATTGTTGCCCAGCTGGGTGTGCCAGGTACTGTACTGTGTACTGCCTGCCAACAGCAGGCCATATGCACACTATGTGTTACCTGTAGGTAACACAGTTGACACTCGCTAACCTACTGCACCACTACCTACAGCAGAAACATCAAGGAACCCTACACTGATAGAAGCTATTGACGTATAGCAGCACTGCCCCTGGCAAGGCCTTGTTGTTAGGCCCTAGGCCAACACCCTAGTGGATCTCCAATATGACAACGTCGACCAGGCAGAAATGCAAAGGTTCCTGGCCCGCCATGCAGCCTTGCAAGACAAGAGACCACTCAGAACTCCTCCTCTGCAGCAGGAGCTCTACAGCTGTGATCAACATCAACCGCAGACTGAACAGACGCAGCAAGAGCAGCCAAAGCCAGCAGCTCCTCCTTCACAGCTCCATCAACAATGGGCTTGCTGTTATCACTGCCAGACTCCCTAGCTGGCTGTTGCTGTTGCTGCTGTTGCCAGATTCGCTGGGGCATCACTGCTGCAGCAGCAACAGTTGGCATGCTGCGAGGACCTTCAAGCGGAGCAGATTTGTCAATCGCAAGCTGCCTACTGCCATTCCTACCACCGTTTCTGTAGTTCACTTTGTACTTGCTGTAAGTGCCGCTGCTTCCATTGACAGTTCTTTGTCGTGAACCGTGCGATCTGTGTAGTTCAGCGTCATCACCGCCGCTGCTGCTGCTGTCGTTGCCTGCTGGAGCAGCAGCAGCAGATTTATACTCACTGCCAGTGCGTAATTGTGCTGCCAGCATGCTGTTGGCTGCTACCACTGATTGCCGCATCTCCTCTACTTGTGCCAATGCCGCAGCAACCTTCTCTGCTGCTGCACGCCTGGCAGCTTCCTTTGCAGCTAGCTGCTTCTCAGCTTGCTGCGCCAAGTCCAGGTATCTACCATGTACACTAAAATCATCATCACCATCATCAAACTGTGCAGCTGTTGCTGCAATGCCCCTTTCTCGTGCTTTGCCACCCTTTTGCTTACTGTACTTGCCACTGGCACCATTATTACCCGCTCTGCTGCTGCGAGATGGCCGCCCAAAGCCCTTGCCATTGCTGCTACGGCCAGCAGCAGCAGCGCCTATCGCAGCTGCAATGGCCTCGGCGGGGGATGTTATTGACCGCTGATCATCATCATTATTGTCATCATTGTGATCTTCTGCCTCCAGAGCTTTCTCGTCCTCACCATCCTGCTGTTGCTGCTGGGTGCGATCTGCTGCTTCCTGCTGCTCTTCCTGAGATGCAGATGGTGTGAACGTTGCTGAAATTGTTACCTGACCCATGGCTGACAGCGGCAGACCAATCCTTTTCAGCACTGCTGCAAGCAGCTCCTTTGCATCCACCTGTGCATTCAGCGACTCAGCAGTGAAAGTTATGGTGCCATCTCTGTCTGCTCGTGTGCTTGCGGGTTGAACAGCAGCCGCATCAGGGGTCTCTATTGTCACCGCTGCTTCTGCTCGCAACTTGCCGTCATCACCCAATGCTAGCTCAACGCCTTCCACTGCTGCTGTGCTGCTCTGGCTGTCTGTTGATATGCTGGTCTCTTCTTCAACTTCATCGGGCAAAGATGTGAACTCTTCCGCAGCAGCAGCCACAGCAGCAGCAGCAGCAGCTTCTGCAAGCTCGTTGGGCGAAGGCATCTCTGGCACAGGTGTCACAGTCAGCTGCTCAATGTCGGCAGCTATGACATCATTGCCTGACTGCTTAGCTGCCTCAAGCAGGAGACTGGCCCTCTGATCAGCTTGCTGTTCCAGAGCCGATGCAGCAGCTAACAGCTCCTCAACATACTCTTCAGCAAGCTGCGAGTTGTTGACACCATTGCTGTCGAGCCTCAAGGGTGCACTGGTACCAACTTCCTTGGCAGTACTGCTGCTGCGTGCAAGTGCATCTTCAGCAGCTGCTAACAGTTGATCTACTGTTGCTGACAGAACTGTCTCATTCACATGGCTCGCCTTTATGGCAGTGATGTCTGTTGAGGACGATGCTGCTTCAGTGACGGTGGCTGTGTCTGTGGGATCCAGCCGCTTGCTGTTCTCGGCTGCCTCATTGTCTCCTTGCACAACTGTACTGCTGACATCATCTGCAACTACTGCACCTGCAGAGGCTGCAGCGATCTCCTCTGCTGTATCTACTGATGATTCTGCAGTGCTGAATGTAAGACCCTCAAAGCTAGGCAGCTCATCAGGACTCATGATCGGCACCATAATGCTCCCCCTGCTGTCACTCTGCGGGCTGCCTGCAGCTGTTGGAGCTGCTGATGCTGGCCACGGCTGCTGGGACTGCTGTGACTGCTGCGGTGCATCAAGCTGCTGTGGTACTGCTGCCTCCTTGCTGCGCTGACGCTGTGCTATGGCATCCTGGACATCACCCTCCAAAAGGGATACTGTTTGATCATACTTCTGCATATGTGGCAAGGAAGCAACGAACACCAGCACGAGCAGCATTAAGCAAGCTGCTAACATGCCCACGAACAGAGAAGACTGAGCCCACCAGAAGTGATTCCTTTCATAACAAGAACCTGATTATGCATTTCATGGATTTCAACCACGTTTATAGGCAAGTCCTGCTAACCCGTCTCCCTGCAGCAGTGCCAACCTTGAGCCCCTCAGTCAGCAATGACATCCGCTGATCCAGCTTTCGCTTCTTCTCTTGTATGGCCATCACACGGGCCTCAACTGCTTTCAGCTGCTGCTTTAGGTAGTTGCGATCAGGCCGGACTTCGATGCGTGAGTTGTGGACATCATTGAAGTTACAGGTAACATCCACTTCACCAACAGGCGCCCCTGTTACGCTGGTGGTCTCTGGTATCATGACAGACCTGAATGAACCATTCAGGATATCCATCAGAGACGATCAGCACATCACACGAGCAATGACGGGAACCAGTACTTTCTGTGTATGTTGTTATTCACTCCCTCTTGATCACCATCTCATTGCCCACGGGATAGCAAGGAGAGCTTGTCAGGCGTTGCTGGTGCTCGCATGCACTATTAAAAGCTGCCACCTGGGCAACAGATGACGAGCACTGTGCACAGTAAACTACACAACCACCTAATGCTACACTTGTCCCTGGCGGCAGGTTTGTCCGCCTCTCACCTGTCAGTTCCCTCTTCCCAGCGGACTCCACCATGGGGCTCCTGCATGACAACTTTGAAGTTTACAGCTCCTACTGGCAGCTGAATGTCCAGCGTCCAGGTGTGACCTTCGTGCCACTCCATCTTAGGTGCCTGTGAGGTACAAGCGTCAGCAGTGCAGGGCAGCAGCATACTGCACCATGTCAGGCCAGCAGCTGCAGGATAGATGCTATTTAGTGCTACACCTGACAGTGGTGCATGTGATAGACAAGCTGAAGCAGTGGATCCACAGGGAACACACGTTGGCCGGTGGTGGAGGCATGTGAGCTATGGTGTGAACCATGGTAGTCACTGCCTGCAAGGTGTGCATCTTGCAGGCTGGAGTTTGCATCTATCACACCTTTTCCACTTTCCAGTTTCCAAGTTCTTCCAGAGACCCCACGACCTTGAGCACCTGACCCCAGTGTGTCAGGTACTCTGGTACTTCGAAGTGGACATTCACTTTGTTTTGGCCAGCAGAGGTAGATGAGATGGTAGCCAAGCTGCTGCAAGGGCTTGTGCCGTTTTGTGGTACAAGCTGGTTATGCGGGGTGCTGGAAGCAGCTTGAGGGTGGTTCTGAAAATGACGAAAAGATGAATGACCGGGACCTAAGTACTTTAACAGTATTATATGCACAGTACAGCTGAGCAGTGCAAACCAGACCAGTACAGCTGGCAATTGCATGCTGTTGCTGACATCAATCACACCAAAGACCCCATGGGGTCATAATCGGCTGCTTGAATGTTGCCTTAACCCATGTGACCTGTGAGTGCGGCCGCTGCTGCATCCACACACAAGTTAAGCTGACGAAGGGGGCTCAGCGCCTTTGCCAGGTGCTGTGCACACGCGATGCTGACACAAGCTGCAGGTTCCGCCAACGTGCACAAACCTGTCCATTGTCCGATGATGCGGCGACATTCAACCCAGTTCTCTTGGGCCTGATCAGCTGACGAGCGCTGCAGACTGCAGGGAGCCCTGTAACCATCAACACAACAGGATGTCTACCAGCATGTATTCTTTCGGCAAAGGTGCAAACGTTTCTTCAGGCTAACGTTCACCATATCATCAAGCATGTACGTTGTACACAGTCTCTGCGCTTCTGACTATGCTTCAGGCTACCCACCTCGCTGAAAACGCCTAGCGCACTGGCTAGAATGTAATTTGGCTTCAAAGCAAGAACCCAGCAATTGCATTTCGTACCATATACAAGACAGTTCTCAACAGTGCGAAAGGCGTGTCCTAGTCACTGAAGATAGCATGCGTAATGAGTTGATGTCCTTGCAAGGCATTCTGACGTCGAAATAGATAGTCGCTGTCAAGCGCGCTGGACAGCACGGTCCTGCGTCCGATCACAAGCAATGCAGGCACTGGCGCGGTTTTGAAGCAAGGTACTTGAATTCTGCAAAGTAACCTCCCTTCCGAGAGTGAGGTTTGCACTCCTGTGCCTTGCACTTGCTGCTACGTTTTTGTCTTCGTGCCTAGTTGCCACTCACCTGAACACACTCAGAGCAGGCAGGGACACCCAGTGCGAACACACTTGGCCTTACTGAGCACACTCATTGCACTCGAAGCAATCAATATCTGTGACCAAGGTTTCGGGCATACCTTTTCACCGAGCATGCAGGATTGGGTGGACCAAGGGGCAACAGACAGGGCCGTACGCATAACCGGGCACTTCATCCTGTAGAAGACGCCTTGCAAAAGCTCTAGTATTGCATCATAGGAAAGGCGTTCCGTGGCTGTGGATGCAACAGCGCAGTCTGACGGCCAGCTAAGTGGCCAACCAACTTGCTTCAGGACACCATGTCCTCAGCACCATGGGGC
The DNA here is from genome assembly GCA_029853055.1 of Scenedesmus sp. KT-U. NCBI lineage: Eukaryota > Viridiplantae > Chlorophyta > Chlorophyceae > Sphaeropleales > Scenedesmaceae > Scenedesmus > Scenedesmus sp. KT-U. The sequence goes on along the minus strand of JARWLF010001037.1, from coordinate 1,065 downwards.
CAACGGGATGCTCAAGGACCTATTGAGATGACGCCCTTCCGGCACAAGGTATTTGCTGGCATCCTAGGCTGCGAGCATGGTTGCCATGCAGGGCTAAGGGCTTCTGCTCTTCAGTCAGTCCAGCAAACAGACACAAAGCCAGTGTCTGTTGCGTTTGTGCTGCTGCATGACACAGGTGTCAGGCGCAGCTTCATAGTGTTCTACTTGACCGCATTGCCTCCATCGCATGCTCGCTTGTGACTGCTACTGCAAGTCCGCAAGGCCACCCTCACCTTATGGGTCACCTTGCAGGATGCCCTCAGCAACAACCACACGCATCATGAAGACTTCCACACAACACTGGATCAAGAGTATGGGATATACAACAACGGCAAACCAAAGCCAGTCAAGCGTTGGTGGGACTTTATGCAGCATCAAGGTCAGCAGCGGTGCTGAAAGCATAATGCAGCGACAGCGACATAGCCTACATACTGCACATCTTGTTCCCACATCTTGCAGCTGGTTGCAGAGAGGGGGGTCGTGAATATCTATCTGAGCAGCAGTAGTAGCATTGCAGGATGTCGAACAGCTGTTGGATCGGTCCCATACGATGCTTGCAGTGAAAAACAGAGTATATTCAAACCTGTAGCAGATTCAGTGAGGCTTCATGTAGTCACCGTGGACCCATCTCGCCGCTTTGCATGTTGTATAAGCAAGTCCTGCACAGGTTGTGGGACTGGAGCAGCTGAATGTTGCAGTGCGGGATTGTGCAGTGGAGGCAGGCACACTGGGTGATTCCTTCAGAAGTATTAATGTTATGCTGTGATGCAGGTGGCTGGTTGTTGGCGACTGCTCACATCGTTACTGCTATCATTGGAGCTGGGGTACTGGGACTACCTCATGCTATGTCTTGGCTAGGTGGGTCGCAGCATCTGCCAACTTACTGTTTCGTAGCACCTGCCTGCTGTGTGCATCAGACTTGGATTCAGCTGTGCTCTTTCCTGATCGTGATATCGCGAAGACTTTCACTAGCCTGCTTTTTGTTTTGATAAAACGATACAGCTGACGCATACGGCACTGTTGCAT
>JARWLF010001036.1:0-23945 GCA_029853055.1 Scenedesmus sp. KT-U | reverse complement strand
TACCACCAAGACAAGGCAGCGGCACATCCCATGCAAGGAAACACCGCTACTGCACCCACCTGGCAGGTCTTCAGCATGCAGGGCAGCCAGCAGCCACTGCTGACCTGCCTGCCCTGTTGAGTTTACTTGCAACATCTGGTACAACACACCAGCTAGAGCTCTGAGCAGCTGTCGTGGTGTAGTGTCACATGCACCCAGAACAAGGTTCTGCATCAGCCTCTCGCCATGGCTCTGCAGACTGGCTTGCAGCTGTGCTGCTGCTGCTGTAGTACTTTGCTGCTCTGGTGTTGCTGCTGCACCTGCTGCTGTTGCCTCTGCTGCAGCTGCAAGAACTTTGCCCATAGCTCCCAACAGGTGTGACAAAAAGCTGAGCGCTGCATTGACTGGCTCTTTTTCTCGCAGAGCCACTGCTGCTATTGCCCACTGGAATGCTTGGGGCATGGCCGGTGACTCAAGGAAGAGCTCTCGTGCAAAGACCGAGTGTGCATCTGCTGCTGCCAAGAAGGCTCGCAGCAGGTCACCAGCCGCTGACAGCTGCTGCCCTGATGCCATGTGCTCCATGAGGAAGGTGCCAGCCGCCGCAGACATTTCTGCATACGCAGCACACAGGGACAACCAAGCCGCATCAAGCATACACCAACTTTCACCGGTGTCAAATGAGGGAATTTCTGAAGCATACACATGCTAAGCTTTGCCACGCCCTGTGAAACATATGTGACCACACACGCCCAGCAACCCCTCAAATCTGCCACCATCCAGCTAACAACCCAAGCACCCATTGGTTCTACAGCGTCTGCTTTACCTGCAAATGCTTTCTGTTGGGCTTCAGCAATGTCAGGTGCACCCCTGACTTCACCAAACACTTCAGCCAGTGTTGCCAGCACTTCCAGGCATGCTGCTTGACGGGTCACAGCAAAGAGGCTTTCGATACCTTTCAGCAGCGTAACCAGTAGTGGCTTCGCTGCACCTCTGGCTGTCTGGACAGCACGCTGCAGAACAGAACAACCAGCACGAAGAGTGAATACACAGGTCATATGCATCATGTACTGCACCAGGTCAACAGCGTCACAAAGAAGTATGGTCTATGATTGAGAGCTACTAGAACTGGCTACAGACCTACCTTGTACACCTGGCACACTGCATCAATGGTAGCTTTGTCCCCTCTGCATACAGGCGCATCCGCCACCGTAGAAAGAACTGGCCAGGCTGCTTCTAGAAGCTTCATAGCTGGATGTACAAAGTCAGGAGAGGGTGGACCTGGGAACTCCATGCTTTTGATGATAACTGCCATCAGCTGCAGCTCGTCAGCAAGCTGCAGCAGCAGTTGCTTTGCAGCAGCACCACCTTGCGCTGCGGTACTGCTGCCATGTATTAGTACAGACTGTGTACGGGCTAGATGGGGTTGCTGCAGGGCAAGTGCACTGTCACTGACTGCTTGGGAAGGCAGAAGGGTCACTACCCTGGCCAGGCCTTCCACAACTGCCTGCCGGTCCTCAAGGGGCATTGGAACCAAAGCAGCAACCTGGCAGAGATACAGCCCGACTGACACTCATTGTTTGGATACGCAATGCATAGCTGTTATGGCAGTATTCAGCGCTGATGGCCAATTACAGGTCAACCTCATGATTTGGTGTTGGGGACACGACTGGCATACTGACTGACAAGCTCAACAACAGCAATTTCATACCTGCCCTGCTTGTGGTACTGGTGCGATGCAAGGAGCTGCCACTGATGCAAGCCCCTGCACAAGTAATGCACTGCACAACCGTGATGCACAGCGTGCACAGAGCATCTTGAAAGCACCAGCTGCTGCATGCCAGCTGTGAGGAAAGCTCAAGGAATGCAGCAGTAGCTGCAGAGCGCCCTCCAATGGCGCAGCAGGTGTTGTGTCGAACCATGCTGCATACGCTCCAATGACTGAAGCAGCCGTTGCACACATGTATGGGCTGCTCAAGTGCGCTGCTGCCCTGCCTTGAGCAGAGCACAACTCATTGAACAATGCAAGTAGCAAATCATTTGTCTGCTGTGCCTGTACATAACCACTGTTGTTGACATGCTGTTTGACTGGCCCCGCTACAGCCTGAAGGCAGAAGAGGGCTCCTTCAGGCTGCTGCCATGATTGAGCTGTATGTACACATTCCTGAATGCTGCCGAGGAAGTTGGGGCCTGTCATCAAGTATACAGTCTCTAGTAGCTCCGTCAAACTGTCATCACGAAACCTGGAACCCATCACCAAAGGTCAGAACACTGTCAAAAGGCAACTGGCTTTGCATGTCACACAACCAACCAGCACGCGTAGCATCAGCAAAATGCTGACATCCTTGCAAATGTGGACTGACAGGATTGAGAGGGACTTGTCACACACCCACACCCACCTATGGAATGCTTCCTCGTCATCATCTATCTCTTCGTTCCAGCTTACAAAGCCAGGTGAATAGCAGGCATGACCCTTCATCAGTGGGTGTAGCAGTGATGCATACAACGGACCGACCATCTGTGGATGCCGTTGGCTGGTTGGTAGAGTGTTCACCATGAGGAAGTATTCCACTGCTGCTTCACAAACACTCCGTTCACATCGTGCTACACAGTGCAGCATCAGCTCTGCTAAAGGCAGAACATGCTGACCGCCAACTGCTGTACCATTAACACCATTGGCGGTTGACGATGTGCCAGCACCTGCAGTTACTGCTGCAGCCCCACACACTACTTCTGGGTTTCTCTGTGCGAGGGCTGAAGCTATTGCTGCAACAGAACGTGCTACACCTGCACCAGCTGAACCAGGGGCCAATGCAGGGTCACGCAGAGCCAGCAATGCACCCATTGCTGCTTCGATTGCTGCCTTTTCCTGCTGTGGGTCAGTTCCAACAGGCCCGGGCCCAAGTACCTCACACAATATTTCACATGCTAGACCCTCAAAGCGTTCTGCTGTGACTGCCTCTGTGGCTGTCGCACCAAGCAGAGAGAACAGACATGTCAGCAGCTGAGGATGATCAGCTGCCAGCTGCCCAGGCGACATGCGCACCGTACTGCTGCTATCGCTGCTTAGCCTCAACCAGCCTTGGAGGCACAGCAATGCTCCATGGGCCAGACCATAGTCGCCTGCAAGGACAGTGAACTTGTCAGATACTTGCATGCTGCCGGTAACCAACAACTACTTGTGGGCCTACAGTCCTCATTCAGGTCCACAAATGCAGGCCAGGTTGTTGAAAACAGGGCCACCTCGCACACTACTGCTTAGGTCTACATATGCAGGTCTGGAAATACCACATGCATATACGCCATCATCCTGCTTGCTGGACTATGCTCGAAGTGTCATGTTGGGTGCTGTTCATACAGTCCCAGCAATACAGTTCAAAGGCTTGCAACAAGTCACAGGAGTATGCTTCCAGAGGCATGCAAGCAGGCAGCTGCAGCACAGCATTAGCATAACCAGCCAACACGGAAGTACATCATGCAAGCAGTTTCCCAACACACCCGACATCCAACCCCAGCCCTGCCAGTCATACATGCATCGCCCCTTCCCACCCCTCCCGGGTTGTAGGGACTTCACCTGTTCTCGCACCTGCTGCCATCTGCAGCGGTATGAACCCCTGCGCCAGAGCTGCAACATCAAGCCATTGAGCACTTGTTGCTGCAACGAGCTCTTGGCGACGAGTTCTATCCATGTTGTTGATCTCCTCACTGAGTGCAGTGAGCATGCTCAATGCACACTCAGTCATCTACGCAAACGCACAAGCAACAAGGTGCGTCGGGTGTATCAAACTGCAGCTTTTGTACTGTGAAGTCTATACTTCTTAGATATGCTGAAGCTCAGCTCTTGTGGCAGTTGCAATCCTTATCTGTGTTCCTGCAGTCCTACTCACAAAGCATGTTGTTTGCAGCTTCCTGAGACATATCTTTCTTACAGATCAAGCTGATCATGACTGATCCTGATTGCAGAATGAGCATATCTGCCAGCGAACATGTCATGTGCTAACTTTGCCCTCAAGGAACCCATGCCTCATCTACTCACATGGTGCTGCCCCCCCTCCCAGCCAGATATCATGCTGACACACTGGCTTGCAAAGGTCTGGCAGGCCTGAGGCCCAGATAAAGAAGCCACAGCTGCTAACAGCAGACCCAGCCGTTGCAAGGCAAGCTTAGCTTGGGTGTGGTTCACGAACAGCTGAAACTTGTTGCTGCGTGAAGAAACACCGCCTGCTGTCAGCCCACCGACTGCCGCCAAATGAGGGCATGACGCTGTGGTGACCGACCGCTATATGTCAAGTGCCAAGAAATCACCTGATCATGCTCCCCACGTTGGTTTGTTGCTCCTGAGACAGCTTATGCCACTCAGCCCGCACTTTGGAGAGCAGCATGTTCGCACAGAAGAAACACACTTCTGGCCGCTCAGCCGTATCCAGAAGCTGCAGGCATGCCTCCCAAGCTGCTGCAGATCCTGAAAATGCATTCAACCAGCTATTGGCCTGCTCCTGAGCGGTTCCTGCATGGCTGTACAGGGCAACGATTGCCTGCCTAAGATGGCTTGCGTCCTCACTTATCATTCAAGCGGTTGCAGATAATCTTCAACGAGTCTACGACTGCATACAACAAACACTTACTACCGCTTGCACAAACATGAACGATGTCTGTTGCGAGCAGCTAGCGCAGCGATGTTGAAGTAGATATACTGAGGCTTGACGAACGTATATGATGCAAAAAACACCAACGATGCGGAGCTCTGGCCTGCATAGCTCCCACAGGCCGTCTGACGCTATGCGTTTGAGACTGTAACACAACCGCTTATGTAGCCTGGAAAGTTGATGTCGTGGGCACTCATCAAGCTACATGGATAGATGGTGAACTGATTGTGTGAAGCGGAAATCCTGAAAACATGGAATTTGAGTTGCAGGCACTCAGGTCACCTGCATCTGCCACGACATGACCGGACTTGTAGAATCAAACAGCTGCTGAGCTGCCTGGGAGTATGGTTGGTGTTCTTTTAACTGGTGTGCTGCTATTTGCCATCGCTGGTCTGGTGCTGGGCAGGTGCTGGATTACGCTCCAACCAACCCTGGCATAATTGCTTTGAACACATACGACCGTGCGCTGAGGACTGTGCCGCACGTGCAGATATGTACTGCAACAAGTGAAGAGGAAGTTGCAAAAGGCAGGGGTCAGACTGTCATGCGGCAGCATCAACCTCAAAGGCATCAAATCTGTAGCAGTTGTGTTGGAGAAGGTGGGTTCCATTGTAATGTTGACCCACTATTCCGGACCGTGTCTGCATGATGCAGTACACTGGAACAGGCAGGTTCAGGAGGATAAGATTCTGGCTCCAGTGATATGGGGTTTGGCTGCATTCCTGCAGGGGCCACTGCAATGCTTACAGATAGACAGCGTCGCTTGGGGAGCAGCTGCAAGTTCTGAAAGCAGCAATGGTGACGACACTACACCTGACAGAAGTGTACAGCAGACAATTCCGTCAGTCTGGCTACCCATCAAGATCACAGGGCTCCATGTAGTGATTGCCAGCAGCAGTAACGGACAGGGTGTACGCTCTCATGCAAAGGTGGCCAACCAGTCTCACAGCAAAGCACGTGCAGCAGCAACAGCGCCTGCTGTCAGCAGTGCTTTAGCATTGGCCAAGCGTTTGCTACCGCGTGTCTCCATCAAGTTGCAGCAAGTGGCCGTAGAACTGAAGGTAGGGTTCATGAGGCATTTGATCATATGTGCATGTGCATGCAGTTGAGGTAGAAGGAAGTAACTGTCTTACACATGTACACAATGACAGTGAAGCACTCAGCGATGTTGCATACAGTCTGCTGTGTCTGCTTGTAACACCTCAACAGGGCCAAGGCTTGTGCGTCAGACTTGGAAAGGCCTCGCTACAATGGGCTGCTGATGCACAAAGCAGCTCACTGTGCAGCACGCTTCAGTTGCAGGAGGTTACGCTGGCCCCAGGTATGGTGCAAGTCCATGTGCCTAGGACTATGGCATTGCAGCATCTGGACATGTGCCTGCTGCTCCACCCCCATTTGTCCTTTGCAATGTCTTGACAGGCTGCGGTTGTGTACTGCTGTGTCTTCTTGTCGTACCTTCATGATGGTCTGCCCTTCCTGCAAAAGATCCAATTGTCGCCATGTATTGTATCTTATCGAATGCCGCATGGTGTTTTGCATGTACCTTGCAGATCTGCAAGGTGATTATTTGCACTCATGGAAAGCAACTGAGCGATGTTGTGTTGGCTGTCCTTCACTGAAGCTGTCTATTGGCATAGGCCCCAGCAGGTGGGTCATTAGGCAGGAGTTCACCAGTCATGTGCACTTGTAAGCTGCTTTTGTGATGTGTGCATCCATATGGCCAGCAAGCTATGCATGCCCTCACAGCTCAGTTTGTGCCGACCATAGGCCATATTGCCATGCAGGGGCCTGCTACCGGTCAGTTGTACTCATGTAGCTCTCCAGGTCAGCCAGATAAAGGTTGCAGGCCTCAGTGAGCTACTTCTACTGGCAGCTGCAGCAGCAAAGCCAGGCAAGCCTGGTGTTGCAGTCGAGCAGCCTTCAATCAAGCTGCAGGAACTCTCGTGCCTCTCCAAAATAGGCCGTAGTTCTGCAGCAGTTCAACACGCTAAAGACAGCAGATGGCCCATGCTGCCTGCAGATATTGCCAAGGCAGTAACTTTGCTGCCTGACAAGGTAGGAGCAGGCATGGTGAAGATAGGATTCAGGCAGTGTGTAACTTGGTGTGCTGCTCTTCTCGGCAGCTAACCAGCAACTGGTTGATGCCATGTTGGCTATGAAAAAGGGAAGACAACATATCTATTGACTGAGATGTCTCTGCACCGTCATCTCCTTTTCAGGTGAAAGTGAGTTTTGCTGGTATCAAGTTGGTATCATGTACAGCCCCAGCAGCAGCCGCTGAAAGCTTTCAGGCGCTACCACAGTTGCGCGGCAGTGTGGGAGCTATAACACTAGCAGCTAGCAGCTGTCAGCGGCTAGCAGCAGTACGACATGGGGAAAAGCTTCTCAACTTGACATTCTCACTGGGGCCAGTGCAAGCATCAGTAGGTGCTGAACATGCAGCCAGCAGTAGTGGTGGTGATTGTGAGGGCACGGCAGTGCAGTGCAAGCTGGCTGGCTTTACTGTGGCGCTTGATCTGTGCAAGTCAATGATCGACGAAAGCACCAGTAATGACAAGCCGACTATGGTATTGGGGCCCTTACAGCAGCACCTGCGCAGCCAACAGCAGACTCAGCAAAAGTATCAGCTCAGGGCTAGCAGCACATGCACAGTTATTGAACAGCCCAGTGTGCAGCTATATGCCGCCCAGTTGCCATCACTTTTACGAGGTTTGCAGCTTCTGCTAAACAGCTTACAACTGCTTGCACGACAACGGCAAGTAGCAGCTGAAGCTGCAGCTGCAGCCTCATCTGCTTGTGCGCCAGCTGACTCCCGGGAACAGCTGCCAAGGACCGGCTCTATCAGTCCTGTCAACTCTTCAGCATCGCTTTCTCAAGCAGAAACCCCTGTCCTTGGGACACCACACTCCTCTGTGCCTTTGCAGTCCCCCTGCAGTTTGGGGCTGTTACAACAGCAATTGCAAGGTTACACAGGAGATGGCAGCAGCACTGCGGGCAGTGCAGCAGCAGCAGCAGCAACAATTTCAACATCAGCTGGTGCTGTATTGCTTCAGCAGAGGTCCTTTGCTGGCCAAAGAAGCAGCTTTTTGCATGCAGAGTATGTCAGCCTGAGCGTGTCGGCCACAGTAGCAGCAGCGAGCGGCTTCAGCATAGAAGTATGCGACGGTAGTGGAGCAGTTGTAGTCTGGATGAGTCTGCAGCAGGGAGAGGCTGATGCCCAAATGGGATGGCAGCCAGCTGACTGTACAAACAGTCAGGACTCCTTTCAAGGTGTCTCTGCACGGGAACTCACGCTGGCTGCTGCAGCAAGCTTGCAACAGCTGGTGTTGAGGGTGGCGCCTGCTGAAGTGGCAGGCAGCGGCAGGCTGCCCATGCAGCAAGTACTGCTATTGGACCTAGTGACCATGCGCGCACACAGCACTGAGGCTGCCGTTGATGTAGCTGCAGTAGCATCAGATGCAGCCACCTTTGCACAACAGACAGGTCAGCAGACGGCAGCATGTGACATGTCTGTAGCCATAGGGCAGCTGAACATCGCGCCAGATCTGCGAACCATATCAGCTCTGTTGCAGCTGGCGTTCGTAGTGCCAGGCCAGCCAGACTCAAGTGCAGCCACTAGTGCGCTTAATGTGGCGGCTTCTGGGTGCAGCAGTGTGCCAACAGTAGCAGAGCGCAGAGCCAAAAAGCATCGACACAGACGCAAGCTGCTGTCAGTAGCTTCTGTCAGTGTCAGTGTGCATAGTGGGGTGCTGAAATACACAAGCGACCTTCCGGTGTGCCGGGACTTTGCCAAGGCAGTTGCAGCTGAGGCTACCAGCAGGGGTGTGCAGTCACAGGTCACAGTGAGTGTGTCATCAGCTCAGTTGAGTATACAGCCGGCTCAGCAGTACTTGGGGGCATCAGTGCACCTACTGCAGGTTGGATACACGGCATCTGGGTGCAGTTCCTTTGCGTCCCCGGTGGTACAGTCTGTAGAGCTGCTTCTCATGCAGGGCGTAGAGTTCAGGAGATATCTTAGCCCAGACCTGCAACTGCTGAAAGTTGCTTTTCAGCAGTTGCGGAGTGATTTGCACGTAGATGCAGCAGTGCAAGAGCAACATGCAGCAGCAGCAGCTGCTGCTGAAGCCCAGCATGAACTCTTGCTGAGTGTCGCTGCATCTGCAGCAGCTATGGCAGGAACCTCAACAACACAAGCTGCAGCAGTTGGTCAGGGAGGCCTTGCAGCAGAAGACTCTTTCAGTCTGTTGGCTGGAAGAGTGAGCCCTGCAAACAGAGTTGCAGCAGCAGCAGCAGCCAGTCCAGCACCGAGGTTACCACCAGTGTCGAGACCAAGCATCAGTGGACAGCTTCAGACACACCAGCAACCACAAAAGCGCATACTCGCTCTGGAGGCCAGGTTACAGGATGTTGCAGTTCAGCTGTCAGTGTGCGACAAAGATGCATTGTTGCTACAGATGGAGCTCGTGAAGTACAGCAGTGTCCTGGAACAGTGTGTTGTAGAGAAAATGCGTTTCAGTATAAATCAACGGTCAGTGGTGCAGATACCACATCTGGCAGTGCACCACCTACCTGGGTGGTTACCACCAGGGGCAGCAGCATCTGTTGCTCTCAATCAACAGCAGCGTGCTTGGAGCCCTGACAGAGGTAGTAGCAAAGTCTCAACAACGGCAGCAGCATGCAGTAAGCAGGATGAGGTGGGCCACAAATCCTGGTCCATAACACCAGACCAGGTTTCTAGATATGCAACCGCCGGTGGCAGTCCAGGTCCAGCTGATCGCTCTTCACAACAGTTTGAGTGCTCTGCTAGCTTTGAGAGTGTGCGGTTCTGCGATGATGGTGGGGTACAGAGCTGGCAGTCCATCGATGATGCTGTACCCTCGGCCTCTATAGGCAGCCGCAGACCAGCAAACAGCAAGGACCCTGGGCTCTATCAGCGGCAAGCTGCCAGGCAGCAGGCAAGCCGTGACCGATGCAAAGTAGCACAAACAAATGCAGACAACAGCAGTGATACAGCAGCGACTGGAGTTGGAGCGGTGATGACTCTTGATATATATGCAGAGCAAGTGTTGTTCAGTGTACCACATGATGAGGCACCTGGAAGAATCATACTGGTCTGTGAAACATGGGCTAAAGCAGTCAAACAGGTAACAGATTCACACTAGCATCCATTGTGCTTTAAGCAGGCTCTGCTACAAGCGCCAGAACATGGGAAGCAGGTCTCCTGTAAGGTGCCAATGCCTCACATTCTGCTGAGACAGGGATCTTGATCATAGAATGAGTGACTTATTGATCTTGATTCTCACAGGTGATCAAGGCACAAGTATCCGGCATCAAGTCATCTATGTCAGGTATCAAGGCAGCACAAGCTGCCAGGAGACTGCAGACAGACAGCCCAACACTACCAAAAGGCAAAGCAGTGAAGAAGCCAAAGCCTGCATACTTGGAGCTACAAGTTCATCTGCAGCACATAGTGTTCTGTTTGGAGCAGCACCCATTGGAAACGTGGATGGGGCTGCATGGGCCAGCGTTGCAAGCCATGGCCGCAGAGCGCCACCTTACTGAGCAGCTGCTGGCCAGCTGTTCAACAGCAAATGGGCGTATCAGCAGGACAGGTGGCAATGCTGCAGGATCGGGAGGTGGGGGTGCACACACTCGAGATATGCAGCTAGCAGTCAAGGGTAAAAAGCAGCGGGGCCAATGGCAGAGACGGAGATGGGGCAGCTTGGGCAGGCGCAGCTCTGGGGTGGCGGCAGCAATAGCTGCAGGATCAGTGGCAGATGCTGCTGTTGCTGCTGCTATGGGTCCTGCAGCCGCAACCATGGCAGCTTTGGTATCTGGATCCAGTGACTTGCACACAGGGCCTGCTGAGGCTTTGAAGCAGGCAACGCAGTCAGCTTCCACAACAGCTGAGGGTATGATCAGTCTGCCAGTGTCACCACGTGAAGCAGCGCTTGGCGAGCTGCACTCTGATGCAGAAGGGGCAACTGATGATGAGGGATCTGCAGATCCAGCAGCTCCTGATGAACTTGTGGCATCTGATTATTCAGAGGAGCTCGATTCCTCTGAAGAGGAGGAAGCCGCTGGGATTGACCCTGATGCGTTGGCTGCCGCACTACCAAGCAGTGCATCAGCACTCACAGGCACAGGTGGTGCAGCAGCCATGGGGCCTTCTGGAGCTGCTGACGTTCGTCAAGACCCGAAGTCAACAACAGATGCTGCTGATCAGGCAGAAGCTGCAGCACAGGGCACTAGTGAGATGCAGCAAGCTGTCCTACAGGCCCACGTTGAGCTTTTTGCAATGTACAAGTTCAGGTGTCGTCCACTGCTTGCAGCAGCTGCTGACTCATATCACCAGTCAAGATCGGTGATGCATATCAGTGTGGCCAGGATTGAGGCAGTAGTATTGATTTGCCTACCTGGTCACGCTGCTTCCGCTGCAATGGCGAATGAGGTCATCTCACGTGTAGATCCAGCTACTGAGGGGATTCCCATGGAGCGATATCAGAGCATCAGCATCGATGTTGGCATGCAAGAGCTGGTTGCACACTTTGGTGGCGTGGAAGAGGTGAGCTAGCACACCTTGACATGTTGTGCTGGCTATATCTGCACAGCAGCATGCATCATGCAGCTGTCCATAAGCACAGCGCCTGACTCTGCAAGTACGTTTGTGTGGCAATGCTGGCATACACAAATTCATTCTGCCTTGCTGTATGAGCTTAGACAGCCAAACAGGGCATTGCGCGCAAGGTGCATCACAAAAGCAATCACTTGCAGGAGGGCTGCCATGTCACTGTTGTGGTTGGTGTGCAGATGGCGTCAACCATCGGCAGTCTGGGGGCAAGTGGCCTGCTAATCAGGGCTCGTCAGCTGAGTGCACCACCGCAGACGCGGCCCATGCGTATGTCTGTAGGTAGCTGGCATGAAGCAGATGTACCAGTTGTGGTAAAGGGTACCAGACCGCCCATGAAGGTATGGCCCCGTTGATTGCGCTTTCTCCTAGTCAACTGTATGTGCAGCATTATCATCCTTGGTTTCGTGTATGTGCATGTGGGCTCTCATCAGTTGTGCTTAGGCAGCATCGTAGCCGCAGGGCAGTTGCATGGGCCTCTGAAATACTTGCTCACAGCAGTTGTAGATATAGCACCTCTGACCTTGCACAACTGTTTGTATTACCACAATCTGCCTGCAGATGTACACGGACATCAAGGCTGAACTGGATGATGTCCAAGGTAGCTTCTGCCCAGGTCTAGAGGCTCCCTTCGGTCAGCTGAACCTTGCCTTCAAGCGCATCACTGTTCCCAACTTCCTGAACCCTGATGGAACCATACCCCCATCGACTCACCCAGGATTGCCTTGGTGGGACATGATGGGATACATGTGGAGAGGTGTGGCAAGTGTGCGCATAAGAGGTCTGACAGCAGTGCTTGCCAACACGCAAAGCCCTCATGTGGGCCTCAAGGATGAGAAGCTGGCTCTGACAGCTGCTACTCTCAGTGTAGCAGTTGCCGCAGGCAAGATTGAGGTTACCACCACAAACATGAGTGCTCTGGCGCATGCTGCTGCCCCTGATGCTGGCCAAGGTTAGTAGCCATCTCTACTTATCATGCAATTCTCACATCGACCAAGTATCTTTCCTGTGCATTGACTGTATGCGCAGGAAAGCTGCAGATGTCCTACTTACTGTATAGTTGCTTGTGATGCAGGCTGCTGTCTGATAACAAGGTGTGTGATTACCTGCAGTAACTAGAGTTCTTCTGTTCTGCAGGAGACCCTTTGCTGGTGCTGCCAGCGTTTCACTTGCCGTTGGTGACCCTGACGTTCAACATCACAAACAAGCTGCCAGGGGGCCGCAACCCACTGCTGCATCACTGCTTCCCAATCCGTACTGAGCCTCCAGGCCCCGGTGCACCCTGTCAGGAGTTTGTAGATGTGTTTGCACTGATGAAGTCTGAAGGATGGAGTTTGGGGATCGACATCACAGTGAACTCAGACAAGACACCTACTGCAGGCACAGCAGTGCAGTCAAGAGCAACACCCAGGCCTCTGGCGGCTGTTGTCAGCACACCTGCAGCTGGTGGTAGTAGTTTGCTTGGTCTGGGGAGTGCTGCAGGGTCAGGTATAGCTGGCAGTGCTACAGCTGCCTATGCTTCAGGGCCAAGGGGCGTAGCAGCATCCTGCTGGCACTACTACCAGCCTTACACCATGCCTCATGCCTTCATTGGGGAGTTCCAGATCAAATACATCATAGAGATGGTGGATACCCTAGCTAACCCCTCAGCTGTAGTGCGTATCAGCCGCAAGCTGAAGCCATTCTACGCCAGAGACAGACGCCCTGAGGCAGCTGCAGCTGCAAAAGCACTTGCAGCAGTGCGGGCTCAGATTGTGCAGATGCCGATGCTGAAGCAGAAGGTGGAGATATCACTGACAGCCGATACATTCAGAGTGCACCATGATGCCCAGGACTCAGAAGACCCATCAGACATGGTCTACATCGCCCTCAGCAGGTAAGACTTCACGTGGTGACACGTTGTCCTCATTGCTGCTGACCTTTCTTCATGGTTCATTGCCATTGGCTGCCTAAAGGTGCTTTCTGAGTCACAATAGTCCGTCCTTGCTCTGCACTGACAAAGGCAGGTACACCTCATGCTGAACATAGATCCAGAAGACCCCTCATTGACAAGCTCCTGTGGTGTGTGCCCGCAGTGTGCGTTACATGAACACCTTTACCTATTCACGTTTCAAGCGGACGCAGCAGTTCAGTAACGGAGCCCGGCTGAAAGACTCCATGCGGCAGTACATGGCCAACCTGTCAGTTGAAGCCTATGACCTGAAGATCGTCAAATCCCAGGGCGATCAGCTGTCCAGCATGCTGAATAGTGCTTTACCCTCAGGCCTGCAGACCCCCACAGGTGCAGGCAGCAGTGGTGGTCGGAAACCAGCAGGGACAACCCCTGGGTTGCCTGATCAGGTAGATAGGGTTCGGCATATGATGGATCCAAAGACACCACCGAGGTCTGGCACTGCAGGCAGCGGAGCTGGCAGCCCCAGCCGTGGTAGTCCATTGAAAGGGCAGTCAAAGGACTTGGGCAGCAATGCTGAAGGGGATTCTGGCACCCCAGACTTCTCCAAAGGCCTGATAGCAGCTGCAGCATGCTTCTTGCTGAGGCAGGCACCTGGTGAGGGAAGTGGGGGTGGTGTACCGCCAGCAGCAGCTGGAGTGGCCCCTGTTGATCCGGTGAGCTGTGCTGCAATAGCTGCATGTGACTACACGATGACATGATTGCAGAGCGGCTGTAGTCAGATGGTGCTGTGCAACATTGAACCATAGTAAGTATCCTCGTGAAGCATACTTCACATACACATACACTATCCTGCATGCTGACTAGGCCCCTTGTGCGTTCGGTGTCCTTGATGTTGGAGCCTGCTCATTGCTGCTGAACCTGATTTACATGCAGCCCCCACTCCCCAAGCGCCCAATTCGCATGATAGCGCAAGATGTCAAGCTGCTCTGTCCTGCGGAACTGCGCGACACCTGCATGCTGCTGTTCCATCACATGCAAAAAGCTTTCAGTGGCATCAGCTTTGGCCAATCCAGGGGTCCTGTACGCATCAGCACAAAGAAGCAGCAGCAGCAACAAGCGGACAGCTGCACAAGCAGCCCAAGGCGTACTGGTTCAGATGCCATGGACAGTGCAAACCTTAGCAGGTCAAGTGCACCAGCACGTGGTGGATCATCAGCAGCCAGGGGCCCTGTGACGTCACCATACCTTAGTGCAAGTGCAGACATGAGTACCACTGGGTTGCCTACTGAGAGGGGTGCTGCATCATCAGCAGGGGGTGCTGCATCATTGCCCGGTGCAGCCGGCACTGGTAGCAGCAACAGCAGCATGGTAAGCACACCTGCTGATGAAGAGTTGATGCTGCGGCGGATCCTGCAGCAGAACAAAGATGCTGCAGCAGCCAAGGCCGCATTGCTTGCCAGACAGCAATCTGCTGGCACAAGTGCGGCACGTGGTGCATCAGCAGCACTTGATTCAGAAGGTGTTGAAAATTCAGGCAGCATATCATCACCTGAAGCTGAATCAGGTGCTGGGCATGCTGCTGTAGCAATCAGAGCAGTTGCAGGTGGTGCTGTAAGCAGTAAGACCCCAGTCACAGTGGTTGCTGCAGTACCAGATTCTGATTCACCGCATAGCCCTGGTCAGTCTGATACTGCAAGCAGAAGCAGTATTGAGGGCACTTCTCCCAGGCAACAGCAGACGTCTGATGGAGGCTTAGAGGAAGTATTGCTGGAGTATGAGATCGAATTCGTGCAGGTTCAGGTACGTGTGGCAACAATAAGCTGCCCTGTCTCCTACATGGCGGCAGTTATGGGTCTGCTTGGCAACCCAAGCAGGGCAGTAAGTCTGATTTGGTTGGCAACAGGATACTGGAGCAGCACAGGGGCTCCTTCAGCAGGTGATGGCTGAGTTCCTGTAAGCTGGCTTGGAGAATTTCATGACCGCTGCCTGAAGCTTTGGCGCGGCAGATGAGAGCTTGCTCATTTGGTTTGCTTCATGCTCTGCAGGTGAATCTGGTGTCTGATAGTGCGCGTGGTAGCCTAATCTTGGGAACCAACTCTGCTCTCCTATTAGGGCACCTGAACGTTACGAAGCTAGAGCGCAGTGTGTCTTTTAAGATGGATCAGGTACAAGCTCATGTAGTCTGTAGTGAGATGGACTCACAGCAAGGACCGCTATGGCTGGAGATTGCAAACGGCAAGTTGAGCACTCCTGCAGGCGCTGAGGGCATTATGAGGCAGGTGCTACTGCCCTTTAAGGTAAGGAAACTATGAGCGCCGATCGTCACCCCATGTTGTCTAGCAGCTGTGCATGGCCCAGTTCTATGTCATGATGTAGGAAGTTCACTTACTGTGTGGTGTTGTCATGTGCTGGTGTCTGCTGTGAGCTGTATCAACTCTGTGGCCCTGGAATCTTTGCAGTGCCAACTGATCACCACACAACAAGCCAGAAACAGTGTAACAGCAGCAGCACTGAACAGCAGTACACAGGCTCATTTGCACCTGCAACCTCAGCAGCGACCAGACAGGACGTCCAGCAGCAGTGGGGGTATGCCACCAGCTGGCTTTGCTCCTTCAGCAGGCCAAGAGCTGCGGCTGCATGTACCTAGCATAGGTGCTCGACTGGACAGCAGACAATTTGAGGTGCTGGTTGACGTCATTCAGAATATAGCTATGGCACCCTTGCCTTCGGTGAGCAGCACCTGTTGACTTGAAGGCTGCTGTCATGCGTATGCCATCTTGTCATCATAGCTGTCGCCTCTGCATACCTGTACTTCCCTTCTCAAGCATTGTGTGTTATGCATCGGCTGTCTGCACATGCTTGATCTGTTGACTTGAGTTGACTTGCTGGATTGCAACGTTCACAGTTCCCTCCTCCCATAAGGACCATGTGGCGATACCCAGACGGCCTGAGTGAAGATGACGACAACCAGGATGTGCAGTATGCTCTGGAGACCCTGCAGTCCCTGCGTGAGAGACAGCGGGGCCTAGAGCAGGAGCTACTCACTGTATGGCATGCTCAACAGCAGCACCAGCAGCTTCACCAACAGTATGCACATCTGGCAGCGCAGCAGCACAGTAGGGCGACTGCTCGCTATGCAGGCAGTGTCACCAGTGGCTGGGATGGCGCCAGCAGCTATGGAGACACTAGAAGTGAGTATGGAGGGCATGCTGCAGGTATTAGCACTACTGCACCGCAGCAGCAAGGCTTGAGCGGCCTGGCAGTGTCTACCAGCAAGCAAACGGCCTACACAGATGTCAAGGAGGCCGCTACTGCGCTGGCAACGTCTCTGGCACGGGCGGGCGCCCTCTCCCTCCAACAACAGCACCACCAATCAACAGGGCCTAGTGGCACGACCCTGCCACTGCGTACGAACAGCACCGCTAGTCTTGGGACGCTATCACGTGGTAACTCTGGTGCTGCTATAGTAGCTGTGGCAGCCCTGCAGCAACAGGATCAGCTGGCGCTTGTTTCAGAGCGCCAGACGGTGATATGGTGGGCCCAGGAGCAGCTGCAGGGTGCTTTGGATGCCATCACTGCCAGCAGGGTGGTGTTGAACCTGCTGAGAAGCGAGGCTTCCGTGCTGAAGGTCCGCCAGAGGAACTCTATGGGGGTCAACTTGACTGTAGACACCATTGACTGGGCACTCAGCAAGGGCAACACTGTCATCGTGCAAGGAGAGCTGCAGGTGATGGAGCTTGTCACCTTTGATGTGCATGTGTTCTCAGCTATAACAACTGGCAAGCAGGGTCCCAATATGCTTGCTATTTTCTCTGTTGCTGCAGCAGCACAGCAGCCAGTGTAGCTGTGTGTGCCCCCACCATGAAGGCTAATCGGTGTCTCTCAGACGATGCAAGGTGTGACTCCATGCAGAAGCTGGGGTTCAAGAAGCCGTGGTGTTATGCTGCTGTACCTGTTGCAGGGTATCTCGTATCAAAGCATTCGTAGTGAAGACCATACAGGCACCACCAAGATCCAGCTGCATACAGCAACCTTCAAGGACCCCAAAGCAGCAGCTGCAGCAGCAGCAGCCAGCACCAGCAAGGCTCATAGCAGCAGCCAGCAGCATCACTTGACTGAGTTGAGCTCCTCTGAGGGCAGCAGTATGCACGGCAGCTCAGCGGACAGGGACATGGCAGGAGCAGCAGACAACAGCGATGCAGGAATCATTCTCGCTCCATGGAATCCTGATGAGTCGTGGGAGCAAGATGAGCTGGTCCGGATATATGCTATTCATGGAGCTTTGGAAAAGCGGCATGTGGTCTATGAACACATTGAGGTGCTGGTACATCCCATCAGGGTGCACCTAACAGCTGCTTTGGCGGCAGCACTTCAAGACTATTTCAACCTGAAGGATGAGGACAACAAGCTGCAGAGTGGGGCAGCTGGAAAGGGCGGCAAGCAAGCTGCTGGTAGGTATAGACATGTAGACTGACATCAGTGCCTGCGTTGACAACCCCAAAGTGCATTGCTGCTTGCTTGACGGCACCACGTATCCTGCCAGCAGTGAGTTGCCTGAGTTGCATCACTGCTCAATCTGTTCGATTTGACACATGCTGTTGTGCTTTGCTTTGATGCAGCGCTGCGAGAAGACAAGCGGCGTGCAACAGCTCCTGGTGACATCCCTGCAGCAACAGGTGGCCAAGCAACAGCCACTACTCCCGGCAGCAAAGGCAAGAGCTCACTAGGCAGCAGTACAAGCTCAGCGGTTGGTACGCTCACAGCTGCAGCATCTCGTGCGCGACCATCCATCTTCCATCGCAGGGCTGCTGCTGCCGCAGCTGCAGCAGCAGCCTCTGCTGTGCATGCTGCGGGTGGAGCTGCAGCAGGGGCTGCTGCTGTGCCGTCTGCAGCCATTACTGGGGCGTCTGCTGCTGTTGCTGTTCAGCCTCAGATTGTTGTACCTCCTGTAGAGATCAGTGAGGTTGGCATACATCCACTGGAAGCTGGAAAGACAGGATCGCTGACACCAGCTGACTCACCAGCAGTTGAAGTGGCTGTCCAGTTCCCAGCATCAGATCTAGCAGCAGCTGATGACAGTCTCAGCATTGCAGCTGACAGCACAGCAGACACAGCTTCGCTCTCAGGCAGCTATGCAGTATCATCTGTGTTAGACTCGGGGTACTACAGTACTACAAGTGTACTGGCTCCTCCGTCACCGGGCCCCTGTGTGCAACCAGTCACTGCAGAAGCAGCACTGCTGATGCGATATGGTGCAGTCGTACGTGGCAGAGCAGGCAGAGCTGCAGGTAGCACTCCCAGCACACCTGTAAGCGGCTCTGCAGGTGGTGCTGCAGGAACTGCTCCATTTGCTGCAGCTGGCCCAGGTCCGGCAGGTGGCTCAGCAGGTAGTTATGGCAGTGCTGGGGGTGGTGGATCCGGTGCAGTAACTCCAGGAGGTGCAGCTGGTGGGGCTCTTACACCTGGTGCTGCAAGTGCCTCAACAGCAGCAGCTGCTGTGGTTGTGAAGAAGCCGGTGCGGTCCATCAAGTTCAAGCATGTGAGGTTCAATCGCATGCATGCACGGCTGACATACGAAGGACCACCTCTCAGCATCAATGGTTTTGGGCTGGTGTTGGATAACAGGGTTTACAGGAACATTGATGGAGGCTGGAGGACTGTCCTGAACAGGTATGGGACCCTTGAGCATGCGCTCTCTCACTCGTGAATGTTTCGGGTTGATCATCCTGCGGTTAGATGCTGGTGGCGACCGACTTCTTAGCGTGGGTGCAAGGGCTCGCTGCCCCCGAGGCGAGTAAGGTAATTAGCACAGTGCTGACTGACAACACAGCACATGTGGTTGATTGCAGGTACAAGTGGGATGCTATCAGGTCTCTGGTGAAATCATTCAGCGGCTTGCAGGCCCGCAAGCTGCAGGAGCTGCAGATTCCCAACTTTGGCGCTGAGCCTTCTGACACGTTCGACGCACTGCGCTCCAGCTCCGGCTTCAGAGCAGGTCTCATGTCTCTGTTGAAGGGCAAACGACCAGCTGGAAAGCTGCGGCTGCATGGTGGAGACAGTTCTGGTCATGGGTATGGGGGTGCAGATGCTGAAAGTGGAGCCGATCTGGCAGAAGGGAGTGTCATGGATGATTCTGCTGGTGTTTCAGTGGGTGGGTCTGACTATCTGGAGCTGATGCGGGATGCCCTGAGAGCCAAGCAGAAGGCAAAGAAAATCGCCATGTTGTTGGGCAACGTACCAGCACTGCCACAACAGCCTGGGGTGGTAGAGGGATGACGCAGTTGTCCTGTGATACGTGGTTGACATTCGAGCTCGTCTGGGTCCAGACAGTGCATCCTGATCTGTATGAACCCTGTGAGCAGCAATACAAGGTGTGGTATGCCTGTGCTTGCAAGCCATGTTGCCAACAAGTGCTTTTCTTTTCAGAACAGTTGTAGGAATGCAATCAGGTCAGTACCTGCATAATCTGCAGCACTGTTTGTGTCTTTGCCTGGCGACATCTTTTGGGTAGGATGTTGTTGTCGAATCATGTGAGTGGGTCATGTGAGTGCGGCATGTTTCGCCAGGTGTGACTGCTTTGACAGCAAAATGTGATCTATGTAGGTTACACTCTACTTGTGTGATCTTGTGACCTGTCCATCAACAGCTCTGTAGCACCACAGGCTCAGGCCATTGACACCGTCTGAGCTAGTAGCTGCTAGTATCATGACTGTAGCATTGGAACATTCTCGAGAATGACTGATTCACATAATGCAGTCACCTGGGGCTTCTCTGTGACACACTGTGATCTGTTACTGGTTGCTGTGCATGTCGGGTTTTGCTACGTATGTGAGGGTTTTGCTACATTGTATACATTGAGATTCGTCAGACTGCCCCCAATATGTACGCATCGGCTAATGAAGCTGAGTGCAGTGTTCCACTTTGGAGCAGAAGTATTATAAGTTACGGCTTATGCCCATTTGTGATCGAGGTAGACAGTTTTGTCGCACATCCAAGCAGGGTCGAGTTCTAGCAGTGCATGACTGGTAAGTTACCTTTTCAGGGATACCAGCAAGTACTTCGGTGCTACCATCCGCCTTGTGTGGGTTTGAACTCCGGTGGTTCGGTGGTATGGCCGCACACCTCAATACGGTGTTGCCGCCGCCGCCAGGCTGCCGCGGTCTGATCACGAGATCGGTCATCAGCCTCGCGGTCCTTCCCGTGACAGCAAACCCGTGTATATATATGGACGCTACTGTCCATCAAGTATCCGTGACACAACGGCAGACATCACCATGACCGTAGGTTGCAATGAAGCAGTTTGGGCACGACCCAAACCCACGCACAGAGGCAATGTGACAGTTTAGGACTGACGTCGTAGTCGGCTAGTTGCCCGGTTTCATATGTACGACAGCAAGTACCCAAGCCCTTGAATTTTGAACATGTACTGTGACCGAAGACTAGTCGACGACACCCCTAACCCGGTTTCGGATCAATCATTAATCCAACATGATGTTGACGGGCAGCTGCCGTCTCTGCCAAAAAACGCCTACTGCTCGGTGCTACCTTACAACGTCCGTACATAGCATTGTTGGCTGACTGTTTGATGCCCAGGTCAGATTGAGAAAGCCCTCCATCACTGTTGATACCATGGGGTCAGTCCCAGATTTTCTTGCAACCACTGCAGTTTTGTCCAATCGAGCGTCTGCCAATCATCATTGATCAAACCGCCTGTGTCTGCACTGTTGGCATTGTATGCCCACCTGTAGCAGAATGTCCGCATGAAGGTTAGGCAACTTGTGTAAAGCTCCAAACCTAATAGTTTGTTAGCAACAAAAGCCACCCATTCCTGTGCGATGATACGTCGCATACACAAGCATGCTTGAGCTGCAGACGATGGATCAACCATGTGTACAATTTTTAACTTGTGTGCATACAGAGATGTTCTCAAAGTTGTGTGACAGTGCTGCTCACTACTGCTCACCAGAACCAGTTTGATGCTTTAGCTGTTGCATATTCGCCAGACGTAGGAGCCTTGTTCATAAAGGCAGCCAGATCCTTCATATAAGGTCCATCTGCTGGGTCCTGGAAACTTGAACCAATCTCTCCAGCAATAACAGGGTAAGCCTGGCAGCTACTGTTGCTGTTGTCACTGCTGCAGTAACCGGGGTCCAGAAGGTAGCCCCTGCACAGTATGCAGCAACAACTTGTTGAACTCGTCACTGCAGCACTCTGCAAATACACCATGTCCACTATGCCACAATTGGACACCAAGACCTAGCTGGACACAGAAGTTCTACTTCATGTCATGCGGTGAGTGTGATCAGGTCCCGGGCTTACCAGCTTGTCGCCAGCTTCTGCCACAGATCCTTGCCCACATCAGGAGAGTTACTGATTGATGGCCCATACATGTGCGGTGCTACTGCTACTTGGTCCCTGTACGGCTTGCTGGGAAGTGTCTTGAAAAAGTTGTTGGCATCAGAGATATTGCGTTCCTGAATCATCTTCAGATCAGTCACAAAGCCGTCACCCCAGTTACTTCCCAACTTTTCCTGGCCACCACCCTGTGGTTTTGCGGACAACAGTGTTCAGATTGAGTGAGTGTTGTGTCACACAGCAGCAGTGGCCTCAGTATTGGCCTTGGCCTGATGCTGCCGCAGTATCGGATACTCTGTGATCATTGTGGCAAGTACCCTAAAACTTCCTGTGCTTGGAGCCTGCGTCAGTGATCTAGGGCAACTTGAAATGCATGATGACCTAGGCACCGCAAAATCTGCCTGGCTATAAACCAACTTGCCTGTATCATGAAAAGAGCTTGACCTGGGGATTGGCCATCTATAGCATCCATAACAGCAAAGTAAAAATTCTCCAAAGGTGCTTGTCCATTACCACTGCCACCCCACACAATACCCATGGCATCTGGTTCATTCAGAAGATCTAACATGACACGACCTTTAAGGTCTGTTTGCCAGTTCGGCAAGCAGGTTAATGACAGCCATAGTCTCATCCAGGCGGTTGTGTAGTTGAGTACTGAGTTTGTGACGGTTGTTTCTAGGTCAACTCCAAAAGGATGGTAGTCGATCTGCAACATGAGGAGCAACAGATTCAATATAGACACCATGGACACAGTCACAATGTTTGTCAACATTCTGCAGCAGATCAAATAAACTTATATCTGCAGCAAGCATGAAGCATACATGATTCCACAAACTATGAAAGACAGCTTACTCACCACAACATAAACCCCGTGAGCTACCAGATACTGTACAGTCCAAAGATACCGCGCCAATGTGGTGCCAACATTTGGAACATATGCATTGCATCTACTGGGTTCTGACCCCGCTGGTTTGGTGAATCTGTATGGTACTTTCTTGTTGCTTGTTTGTTCTGCAAGTGGACTCGTTGCCCTTCTGGCCAGGTCTTCCTCGGAGGGTGCTTGGTCTGGACAATCTTTGCTGTAGTCCTGTATGCACCAAACATACATGCGGACTATCTATCATGGCTCCTGCAGGTATAGCCTATATAACTCATAAATGTACCAGAGCTAAACTGCTACAACTTGCCAACACAAAACGGCAAACATGAAGGCAACAGATGCGGCCCGATTTTCAACAACTAGCTGCAACTGCTAGTTGCAACTTGCTCTCATAGTATAGAGGTATGATACCTTCTTACCTGGGGTGGCAGGGCCAGGTCAGCAAACAAAAATGGCAACCTGACAGCGTTGAACCCCAACAGTCTCAGTGTGTAAACCACGGTGGCAAAGTCGCCGCCCTCCCAGCTTGGTGTTTGTTCAGCATCAAGACCATCAACAAATGTCTTACCATTGTTGAAACCAAACCTGAGACAAATAGAACATGACCATGGGAACAGCAAACATGCTGAGCAAGATTACCAAAGCGCATGCATTGGACTGAGGAATCACCGTACGGCAGCTGCGGCTGATGTCACACTTTACAGTGGGGTGCAGTTGCTGGAGTAGTTGAGTTGCTGTGAAGTGTTCTTCAGACCATAACGTCCCACTACAAGCTCAGATTTCTGCGCTGCCGCGCTGCTTCTTCTTTGAAATATGCTGTCGCTATGCTACTGAACAGATATTCTTGCTGCTGCTCACCAATTAACTCCATGAAGAGCAACTTCCTTCCCTTCATCAGCAGTGACAAGTTTACTTCCTTGGAACTTCAGAGGTGGCGGGGGTGTGCTCTCGGCGACATTCACTGATGCAGCGACAGAACAGCAGCAGAACAGGCGATTCATTGACAATATGTACGTTTGCAGCAGCATCCACCGTAGGTTGTGGTCAGGCTGAGTTATCAGGCACCCTTATGGGGTATGCTGTCATATGCTGCAGCTGCCAGAGCAGCTTGCCAGGCTGCTGGGGAATCTGCTGCTCGACTCTTTGTCTCACAGTGCTTGTGATGCTGTATTGTCTCACCTGTTGGCATATCTTCTGTCACCATGTCACATGTTAGGTTTCTTTTGGGGTCTAAACCCCATTTTGGGTCATAGCTGCTGAGCACTGAGGTATTGAGGCCTCTGCTGCCGATGAACTTGTACTGTGGTGTGCCTTCAACTGGTGCATTGAGTCTGCGGTTGGCTTGAACTCCCAGTGGTGCTGCAATCTGTGTGCAGTTAAGATACATGTTTTTATGGTGTCAGCTGATTGGTGCAAACTGTGGTTTTCCTGTGCTGCATGCTGCTGTAAGGTGCTGATTCACACTGTCGCCTGCACTGCAGCATATCATGCAACCTGCCCACATACTCACACAGATTGTCGTGATAGCTATGACACATGCCCAGAACCATCCTCGTTTCCAGAAGC
>JARWLF010001035.1:0-11660 GCA_029853055.1 Scenedesmus sp. KT-U | reverse complement strand
CCTTGCAGGTACTACTACATGACTCAGCTGCCCAGCGTGTTTGGCTTTGTCAGCCCCATGATCACCTACTTCGCGTTGGATGTCAGAAACTGGTGGATTGTGTTTGACATCATCGTCGGCGCAGCACTCATCTTTGTGTACATGCTGTTGTGTGCCTTCCACCGTGTGCTGTTGGCACCTAGCAAGCACTGAAAGGCAGTATGGCTGGGTTTGAGAATGCTTTTGATGAAGGAGGGTGCAGGAAACTGTTGAGAGCTGGTTCAAATGTCACTGGTTTTGGGAGGAGCGGAGTATGCAGCACTTTAGAACTGCGTCCAGCTGAGGAGAGACAACTTCTGCGTTCTGTTGAGTTGCGATTGGCAGACAATGAAAGGGAATGTGTTATGCGCTGCTGCATCTGTCACCGCTGCATCACAAGCCGCAGGGAGAATGGACCTTTGCCAATCAGCATGCAATCCAGGTGGATATCCAGTCGGGTTACATCTAACATGGTGTGTTCTTGTGCCACAATGGAATGATTCTGACACAGCTGCTGTGCGAGTTTGCATCTGCTGGGGTGGGCATCGACTTTGCATCACATGCCGTTGAGTCTTGCCAGCAGTGTACTTCTATCACGATCAGATGTTTGACAATCGTGAATGTCAGCAGACCCCACAGCTTCTTACACAAAAGGTGCTCTTCTTGGGTAACCCCAACCGTTGTATCTTGTGATTGTTGGCAGCAGCTACCGGCTGCTAGTAGCAGGCTTCTTACAGGTTGGCTGTCTCAACAGTGCTGAGCTGAATCGTTGTGGCGTCCTATGAACTAGGTTGACATACTAGTTGACATGCAGGGATGTGGGTTCAACCAAGAACTGTCAGTGACAGTTCTTGTGGGTGCCTTGCCTCCTATGCTGGCAGTTGTCAGCTTTCCAGTTGAGTGATGGGCGTGGGGACTTCAAGTATGGCATACACTGCTTGCAGTTTGAGCTTTTGCATCGTTGAAACCTTTAGTGAAGTGGGTGCAGCCTGTGGCACATGTTCAGTTGTGAAAGAGAGTCGGCTCGTGCAACATCGTGAATGCAGATGTAAATGACACCAACACTGTTGGTGACCATCATTTGCTGCTTCCATATTTGGGGCGCCACCTGGAGAAGAAGCTGGGACGTATAGCCTGCTGCCTTCTCTGCCAGTGATCCTTCAACTACGATTTGTTACCTGTACTGAAGCAGCACAGCACAGCACACCAGTTTCAGTATCGGGTGACGTGGGGGTTCAGATGTGATACCACCACCCGTTCAACGTCAGGTCAACCTGCTATTGATGGCCTACTACCATGCACGATGCATCTTACTGTGCACACATGATCGTGACACTGTCAGTGCCAGAGGAAGCTGCTTGGTGTGTTGCCCGATCACACTCCCTGCAAGTAGTAGTAGTCTCAGGCCAAAGCCTTTGCACTGTCAGGGATCACCCTCACACTGTCAAGATACATCCGATGGCACCGGGTTACAGCAGCATTAAATCAATTATACGTGATAGTCATCTATCTGTGATACACATCTGCTACTGCAAGCAGCATGTGCTGCATGGCGTAGACGTGTGTCTGAACTGTCCCGGGGGAGTACTAGTACAGCTCAACTGCTGATGCG
This sequence comes from Scenedesmus sp. KT-U, assembly GCA_029853055.1. NCBI lineage: Eukaryota > Viridiplantae > Chlorophyta > Chlorophyceae > Sphaeropleales > Scenedesmaceae > Scenedesmus > Scenedesmus sp. KT-U. Next base: position 10,030 of record JARWLF010001035.1, on the reverse strand, counting down.
GTTCGACCCGTGTCCGTGATGGTGATAGACCTATCATTGCTACTTCGATTGTTGGTATTGAGCATTATATATGTACTACTAGTCGGTTGTGAACAGGATGACTGCAGGCAACTGTGCAACGAGTTCTGACGTGGCTGTACAGCGCTAGCCCGCCTTGTACGATCATCGCAAGTCGCGCACATGAGACAGATGCCCCCCCGCATCTGCAGGTGTTGCTGTTTGGCTGCCATGATGACAGACTTTCAGGAAAATCTGAACAACTGTGTATACATGGAGCGCTGATGATGACCTCTTCACCAGTCTCGCTGTACATCAACAAGCTTGTGCAGTCTGCCATCACGAGCCACATCATGTATGTTCAGTGCCCAAAAATGTGTTTGCAATCTTCCTTGACTATTGTCGACGGTTGACCGGTTACCTGCAAGGCTGCCAGCGGCAGGCTTGTATGAAGCGTCATTGGCCACTGCCAGCTTCTTCAACCCACTCTCGTACATGCGGCACAGATTCGCCTTGATGCAGGGGTTTAAACTTGATGTACTGTGCAGATTGCGCCAGGTCTGTGCGTCTGCTGCGAGTCAGTTGAAGAGGCTCACTTGCTGTTGATGACAACAGACCTGCTTTAAGCTAATAGCAGCCGGGATAAACTGAAGTCGTCCATCTGTGCTAACCATTCTGTGAGTCGTCGGACACAACTACGCAAGTGGTTGCCGTGACTTCTGGTCCACTGGGTTTCGCGTTTAGTGCTTCTTCTGTTGCGCTGAATAAACTTGTTGTCTTTTGCACATGTTAGATTTACTGTCGAGAGCAGTTTGAGCAGCCACTGTGGTGATTCTTTGGCACCTGCGGAGCTTGGGCTTGCAGCGATGGAGGGGTCAATTCTTCCAAGCGTGCCAGCCCCTGCTACCCTACCCAGCTCTACAGCGTCCACACCCACTGCTGTCGGACCGGAGTTTGCAACAAATTCGTTTGCTCCATGCGACGGGCCCGCCTCTCAGCGGGCAACTGTTTCAGGGGCCGGGCAACGCATGCCGATGCACTTCAGTGCTGCTGGTTCCACAATGATGCCATCTAGGCTCAGGATACAGGGCAATCAGCAGTCCGAGAACACAACTCAGGATGCAGCAGCGGCTGTTCAGGACGCTATGGAAGTACAGCAGCTTCCTCCACAGTACACTGCTACCAATGGCTGGTATCAGGCAGCAGCCCATACTCCTGGTTATTTGCATCACAATTCAGCTCATAACTACCTGAATTCGGCTGCAGCACATCAGCAAGCGAACATAGGTATGCCAGTAGTGCTAGCCAGCCATGTTGATGTTGACAACCACAACCACAACCACAACTCAACCTGGCCAACAACCAACGTCGTGTCTCAGCAACAGCAACAACAGGCGTATACATGGCAGCAACAGCAGCAGTTGAACATTCCAACATGGCAGCAGCAGCAACAAGGCTGGTTTCACAACAGGAGCAGCAGGGACAGTAGGGACACTAGCAGAGGACATAGCCGCAGCCCCCGAGGCAGGAGGCGTCAGCAGCAACACCATCACCGCAACACACCTCGCAGCAGCAGCCTGCATTATCAGCCTCAGACAGCAGCATATTCACAACCGTGGCCCCAACAGCAGCTACACCAGCAACCTGTACAGCCCCCGCATCTGCAATGGCAGCAACAGCAGCATCAGTATGGTCCGAGGCGGCCACGGGTGCGAAATACCCCTTCAGGAGGCCAACCAGCAGCCCCATGGCTACCTGCAGCAGCTTATCAGGGACATCAGCAGCAGCAATCTCAGCAGCTTGCTCCTCCAGCTCATCATCTCCTGCCGGTTGAGCAGCCTGTGATGGCTCCGCCACCACCCCCACCACCACCTGCACGGCCACAGCAGTGGCAACAGCAGCACAGTAATCAAACACTGTCACAGCAACAATTGCAGCCACCACTGCCACTGCAGCCAATCAGGGCTAGTGCAGGCCACAATCACAATGGTAGTCACAGAGATGAGGCACACAGGCCCCCTGCAGCAAACAGACAGGTTTGGCCAGAGAATAGTAGGCTGCAGGAGCTACCGACTGCTGGCTATGAAGCTGCCTTTGCTGCTGCAGACGCCGACTACCACAGTGCGATGCTGCAAGGGTCAGCGGCAGTAGCAACAGCAACAGCGGGTGCTGATGCAGCACAACATCCCTCCATCGTGCCTGTTGCCCATGCCATGATGTCTGCTGCCCCTGCAGCACACCCTGCTATGCCAGTGCCAGAGTTGCAGCACCAGCAGCAGGACCAGGGGCATGTGATTGTAGATTCTCACAGGATCTCGCAGCTGGACACTGCTTCTGATTCATCAGATGATGCAGATGTGTGGTTTGATGGTTCCTATAGTCTACTGCCACAGCATGACTTGGAGCAGCGCGAGCAGTTTCATGCTGCTATGGCAGCTGCAGCCCGCAGGTATGGGCATCTCAGCCCTGAAGCACACTATGACAGTGTCCTGTCAGGTAGGGCAATGATCGGCGCACCAGTTGGTGCTGGTCAAAGTGATGCAGCAGCAAGGCTCTTGGACCGCCTTGAGGCCTTGTATCAAAATGACATTGGTGGCAACAGCGTCAGGGACCTCAACATACCTCCGTCACCTGATGTGGTACCAGATTATTCCTGGGATCTTCGGCCACCTGACTGGAGGGCCTTGGGGCTGTCACCCAATGAGTATGCCACTGCAGCAGACAGAGCAGCAGCTGCTATGGGAAGTATGGCAGCAGATGACGGGCCTGAATTGCATGGAGGTTACGCCAGCAGTCCCCTGCAGCATCCATCTTGGCATGAGGTTGCTTGGCGGCGTCCGATGCGGCTGTCGTCACCAGGTGGATTGTCGCCAGCTGAAGCTCAGTCAGGTCAGCAGCAACAGCAGCAGCAGTCTCAGCGACAACAGCAGATGCAATGGCAAGAGCTGTACCCACCTGCGCTATGGCCCGTCGCTGGAGAGTCTGAAGATGATGCTGTCACACCAGTGGCAGCGGTTGGTGGCAGCAGCCGAGATGCTATGGCAGGCTTCTCAAGGTATGATCCCCTGTCTCAGCAGCACAGAGATAGTGCGCAGCAGCAACAGCAGCAGGGAGCGACACGTACTGGTGCGCCTGACAGGGGATCCACAGCAGACAGGCCTCAGTCAGTGGTAAGGGCATCAAGTGGAATGCAGCAGACAGCAGCAGCTGGCCCACCTGAGCTGCCACAACTGGCTAGGGTACGGACCACAGTCCCTGCCAGATCAGGTGCTGCATTGGATGACAGTCCCAGTGCACAGATGGCACAAGTGATGCGTCAGTTGCATCAGCAGTACATCGCGTTGCAGCAGCAACGGTATGAAGCCACATGGCAGAGGTTGCAGCTGCGAGAGCAGTTGTCACAGCGCAGGGGCTCAGTGGGAGGACCAGGGACAGCAATTGCACAGCAAGCTGGTTGGCAAGGAGGTTCTGTATCAAGGATGGAACCAGATCCCCAGGATGTGAGGCCAGTACCACCTCTGATCGATGAGATGCCAAGTACTGCTGCAGGAGGCAGCAGCAGCAATGCTGCAGCTGCACGTGCTCCTTATCGGCCTCAAGCCGCTGCTTCTGCTAGCCCTCCTGTTGGTAACAGCAGTACTACCTTTGCTGCAGCAAGCAGCAGTGAGAATGCAGCAGTGTTGCGAGGTACAGCAGCATCAGCAGAAGGAGCAATGCGTGAGCTGCTGGAGGTTGCTGCAAGATCAACTATGGAGGTTGATACATCTGCGATAGCTGCAATGGCTGGCAGCTGGCAGCTGCAGCAGCAGCAGCTGAGGCAGCAGTCTGGCAGTCAACGTAGCACACAAGGCTTCCAGCCGCGGCGGTCATATGCCTGGCTGTATGAGGCGCAGCGCCAGCAGCAACTGCAAGCTGTGATGAACGCAATCATTGCTGATGAAGCTGCTGCGGGATCACCTAGATCAGATCAGCATGATCATCTGCCGCCACTGATAGATGCCGATCCAGCATCTGTGGATGATCTGGCACCAGTGTTGTATCCAGATCCTGAACCCTTGCCTAGCAGCAGTATCAGCAACAGGCAGAGTAGCACAGCTATGAGGCAGGGCAGCAATCATGCTGCTGCTGCAGCTGCAGGAAGCACTGTGGAACACCTTAGCAGCAGCAGGCCTGATGAGCGCTATCAAAGGCTTGTGACCAGTGAAGGACCTGGTGTGCCTCAATTCCAAGGATGGGATGATGTAGATGCTGGTGTGCAGCAACCCAACAGTGTGCTGATGGCATCTGCTGCTGGGCATGCAGCAGGGGAGGGAGGGGTTAGTATGCAGCAGCACAGGGCACAGCAACAGCTGATGAATGAAGCAGTGCAGTTGCAACAGGTTGGGCAGCAACAGCTGATGAATGAAGCAGTGCATTTGCGTCACAGGTGGAGCAGCAGTAGCATTGCTAGCCCAACAGTACATCAACCAGTGCCCATGCCGCAGGTGACAACGTCTGCAGCAGCAACATCCACTGCATGGTCAGCAACAGTGCTGCAGACTCCATATGCAAGTGGCATCAATAACGAGAACTTCGTTACGCCTGAAGCGGCCATCATGCCTCAGCAGCAACAGCAGCCACCGCCAGTGCGGCAGCCCCAGCGACTACGGCAGCAGCAGCAACAGGTGCTTGTATCCCCTAGAGGCTTCACGATGGCACCTCTTTCAGCAGCAGCAGGTGCTGTACCACTGGAACCATCAGACACAGCAGATGTTCACAGGGCCCGAGCAGCAGCTGCGAGATCGGTGGGCATGCTCTCTCCTGCATTTGCTGGACACAGCAACCAGGCGCAGTACAGAAGCAGCAGCAGCAGCTGGAATGCTCCGCAGCAGCGGCGGCGGTCAAGCTATCGTGACTACGGTCTTATGGAAGCTGCTCGTGGTCAGCCACTCTATATACCTGCGGAAGAAGAGGGTGCACATATCTTAGCAGCCATTGCACGTCAGGAAGCAATCGCTCGTGAGCGGGAACTTGCCCTGAATGCTCAGCTTAGTGAAGGCTCAGCCAGGCGAGCTGATGGAGTACACAGGAGTCCAGCAATAGCAGCGGGTCAGCGCCATGTGCATCCAGTATTCCAGACCATCTCCAACATGGGCCCAGGTGCAAGCAGCAGTAGCAGCAGGGACCCCAGTGCGGCTGCAAGCATACTGGATCATCAGGCCATCGCAGCAGGTGCTGCTGGTGTTGACCTGTCAGGCTTGATGTTCCCAGGGCAAGCCGCAACACTGCGGCAGCAACATGAAGAGCTAGAGCGACAGCGGCAGCGGCTGCAGACTGTGTTGCATCCAGATCTTGCTACTGCAGCAGCATCTGGCAGGAGATGGCAGCCTTTGTCTGTTGCACGTGCAGCAGGGTTGACGCCGTATGGCCGTGCTGGTGCTGGCGCTGAGGGTTTGATTAGTGGTCCTGGTGCTGATGTCATGCTGAGGGTTTTGAGGCGTATGGGACTTGATGAACCTTTGGAGGTTGATCTGGCCAACATGTTCTGGGGCGGTAAGTGCACTGGCTGATCAAGCGAAGGTTGGTTGAAAATCCACCTTCCTTAGGCATGAACTCGTCTACTGCCTGTCAGATCAGCAACAGCAGCGTCCTGCTCTCCCTCTGCATTGTCCAGCATTACACAGTGCGCGTGTCAACATGTACAGTGAATGGTCAGGATACAGGTTGCTGGGATAACAACCTTTGTTTGCTGTGCTGATGTTCAGGTGGTCCTTTGAGTTACGAGCAGCTGATTGGTCTTGAGGATGTTCGGGTAGTGGTGCCTGAACATGTTCTTTCTCAGCTGCCAAGGAGGATCGTGCCTTTGCCTGACAAGCAGTCAAAAGCAGCTCCAGCTGCACCCAGCCCATCATCAGGAGCAGATAGGTATGAATAAGCAATACGCACTTTCACATGCACTTGTATAGTTTTAGTAGAGAATCTTCTGTCAACAGTTGGTGTGTTCCAGATGGGTCATTTGGTTTATCATCAGTGAGTGATCGTCACGTGTGACACCCGTTCATGGCAGACTTTGCGTTGCTGCAGATTCATGTCACATGGCAACAAGAAGCAGCCTGAGTCTCGTGATCGGTCTGCATATCACTCACTGTGCTGCTGTTATTGTCTTCTTCTGCTGCTGCTTCTGCTGCTTCTGCTATTCATTCCGCAGTGCCATCTGCCCCATCTGTCAGTGTGATCTGGCAGGCAATGAGCTGGTGGTGCAGCTGCCCTGTAAGCACGACTATCATGAGAGCTGCATCTGCGAGTGGCTCAGCAAGTACAAGAAGACCTGCCCAGTGTGTAAGGCTGAGGTCGTGTGATGGGAGGGCTTTGAGACTGCTGCATTCACAAAGTCTTCTTCACCTTGCTTGTAGGCGGCTATCTTGTTGTGGAGGTCAAATATGTAGGGCTGAAGTGGTGTGCTGTATTGAAGGGGCTCAGTAGCTGCTGATACTTGCTGTGTAGCACCTTTGATGGTCTTGCTGTTAGGTTGTAGTGATGTAATGATTGGGCCGGTGGCTCGCACTTGTGTGGCAAGCAGGTGATGGTCTAGTTTGTCGTAAGGTTGAGGTGTTGTCTTTGCTGTGATGTGATGCTGTGAGGTGTGGTGTAGAGATGATCCTTGGTGGGTAGTGCAGGTGCCTGATAGTTGCTGCTATAAGTTGACATCTTGTAGTGCAGCAAGGTCCTGGCAATTGTGGGGCTGGAGTAGTATGATGATGCTGAAATGGTATCATGTCAGTGAGTGGTGTATTGTCCGCCTGTGTGGCAACTAGGTGGATTCACTGTAGTAAAGACCGTGCTGCTTGTAAGGCAGATGTGGTCTGGCGCCTGGTGGCTAGTGTAGTTTTCAGCCTCCACTCTGGCTGCTGGTAGATGAACATCTGTTCAACAGGCCATCAGTATCAATTGGGAAGCCTGCCGGCAAGCTATCAATATGCCTGGATGAGATTATTTGAGGAGCTGTGCGTTGATGTTGATTACTGCATGAGTTTGGATTGAGGATTAGGGTGCTTGGGCCAGTTTGTTGTGTTGCTAGATGTGTATCGAAGCTTGTGTGGGGCTGTGGTATCTCCAAAGACTGTGTTACATCAAAGCGGCTGTAGGCAGACAGTATGTGATGGGTTGAAGTAGGTTCATGCTGCACCTGCAGAGATGCCCAGAGTCCTGGTTGATCAACAAAATATGCAGGTATCAAGGGCTGTGCATGTGTATGTGCACACACCTGTATGTAGCTTTCTGTATCATTTCATGTAGCTTGCTTGCAGCGGAATGATTGCCATGTTATTATGTGTCAGATGTCATGCAGTTCTGCTAGACTCATGCGTGCCACTAGAGGGCAAGCAGCAGGCAGCGTATCGTTGACTACAACACGAATATGCAGTGTGCTGGTGACACTGCTTGCTCCTGAAGTTTAAGCATCAAGTGGAGTGGCTTTCAAGCAAAGGAGTGCATATGCTGTCTGTGTGGTTGGATTGTACATAGTGCTTTGGGCAGCTAGCTGTTGTCGTGCGACAACAGTATGCTAGCAGTGGCTGCACAGGAGTCTTTCTCTTGAATCTATAGCACTGTGGTGTGTCAGCACTGTGGTTGGTTCTGCGTTGAACTGGAGCAAGTTGTTTCGTCTGGGTGCGCAGCAGTTCATTGATTGAGTACTGACCATGTGATTTGGCGATGACTGTGTGATACTGTGGTTGTTATGGTGTTTGTTATTGATGCGATCCGTTATGCCAGGACTTGGGTGAACAGGCGTGTGGGTGATGCTTCACTAGCTAGCTGCAGAGGGGAACAACAGGAGTCTGAGGTTGATGCTTCTTTTTTCGTGCTGTGAGAGGGTTTGATGTGCTTTTCTCTAATCATGCGTCACATTCATGTTTGCATCGAACTGTCATGCATCATCATATTGCAAGGGAAGTAGTGCATTGCTTTTGAGTGTTGTTGTGTCATCGAGATTGCAAGCTTGAGCTGGCTTGGCAGTTAGGTATGCAGGCTTTCATTAGCAGTATGTCTTGCTTAGCAGGGCTTCCGCTTGCATAGCAGGGCTTTGCGGCAGAGTACTGTAGCGGTGTTGGCAGCAGGCGACTGAGCCTTGATCCGGCAGTTAGCTGCTGCAGTGCTTGGGTACATGAACTGAGGGTGGCATTCACGAATTTTCTCTCTCATACTCGGCCTGTATGCGCTTTAGCAGGCTGGAATGTGGATGGTCATGGTGGTACGGCAGCTTCAAAGCAGTGGCAGGCGTATGCTTTCATCCACTGTCCAACTGTCACTGGTAAGCTATGAGTAAGCATACATTGAAAACTGGTTTGCATCCTGCTGTTCTTTAGTGCTTGCACAGGTGGGATTTGTACAGCAGACACCGCGATTGTTTACAAGCAGCAGTTGTGTGAGAAGTTGAATGTATGTTTCCTTGTTTGCGTATAGCGTGTTGTCAGGTTGCCGAAACTTGCATCTCCCGCGCAGCTTTTCCGTCAAGCAGCAAGTCAGTGTCTGACCCCGGCAGTTCTCTGTGTGGTTGCAAGGAGTCTTGATCAGGCTGAAGCAGCCATGTCGCGACTGCTTTAGTAGCTGGATGAGCCTCTGCTAGGGTGGCCCACACAGGCTGTGTGCATGACTTGTGATGGTGATGATGCTCATTGATCTAGACCAGCTCTGGGCATCCGTATAGTGTGTTTCTGCACTGTATCATGCCCGGAGTAGTCAAGCCTGTGGTTTGTATGATAATACTTGCTGCTTTTGAATACTTGTTGCTTCTGAGCGTTCTTACACAGGCCATGGCAGGGGTTGCAGGCCTGCTAACAGCAAATTTGCGAGCTGGTATGGTGATGGACTGACGATTGATATGATGTGAATGAAGGGTCACTGTGTAGAGTACTACTCTAGTGTGTGCGGTATGGATTCATTGTGTGAGGTGTTGATGCAGTCAAGTTGGTAAGTCCTACCAACATTTTGCTTGGAGTTTGGAATCTTTTGAATGGGCTGATTTCCAGGCTCAGTTGGAGTCTGACTGGGAGAACATGGGCATCAAGTCTTGAGAGCTTGAAAGTGTGTGAAAGACGGTGATATTGTCTAATGCAAGGGGTCCACGGCTGCAGGCAGAGAAGTAATCAAGTCCAAGAACTGGCCGCGGCTGGCCTCATAAGTTATGTTGTTTTGATTAGTAAATGTGGGTCCACAGGTCTGTGCTAGTGATGCTGTCATGGCGAGTAGCAGCGCGAGCCTCGCACAATGCTGATATGTGAAACAGATCAACAGCTGGCTTGCCGGTTTGCGCTGAGCAGATCGTGCGGGTGTGTCGATTGCAATTGACACCCGACTGATTTCTCAATTCGAACCCCTGGCCTGTGGACTCCAAGGTTCTTTGATGGCACTGCCGCACGCTGTTCTGCCTGACGCGCATTGCAGGCGTTTTCCCTAGCATAAACAAGTCTGCAATCAATACCTTCTTGGCTACACCTTGAGTCCGCAATAGCAGCAAGACAACAGAATCTGTGTTTGCTTTCGTTCAGTACAAGGCAGTCTAGCCATCTGCAGAGATGGAAACGGATCTTTATGTACAAGCTTTGACCGATTTTGAGCTGCAGCGAGCCAAACTGTAAGCAGACTTTCACCGCATCAGCATGGTGCCGTTTGGTTGACTGATACTGCCTACCAGCTGATCTGTGCTGCATTACGCAACGTAGACGTGGCAGTGATATCAACGTGCTTCTCTTACAGGTTCCTTGCAAGTGCGACATGGCCTGCGAAGCAGCCCTGCTGTACATGTGTCATCCTGCTGTTCTGCACACAGGCATGTACTTCCCTGCGTACTCTGAAGATGCAAGTGCTTCCTGCACTATATACTAGTGTTATTCAGCATTCACGATGCTTTTCTCATACTGCATTGACACAGGATCGCTCGCAACCGAGCACGTTTGCTTGCGCTGGGAATCCCAGAAGCAGTATCAGGTCTCAGCAAACTACAACCAGCACCTGCACCTTCGAAACCCAAGAAACGCAAAGCAGCAAAATCTGA
>JARWLF010001034.1:0-17706 GCA_029853055.1 Scenedesmus sp. KT-U | reverse complement strand
GCACCAGCCAGGAAGAAGCCCAAGTTGACTGTGGAACACCTGCAGGTGACTTGGTCAGCTGGCCGCTATCATTGCTGTGATAATGATTCGTCTTCAAGGCTAACAGCATCCCTCCGCGTGATGCTGATTCTGCTATTCAGCAACCTTCGGGCTTGCAAGAGGTGTTCCAAAACTTCCCTAAGTGGTTTCAAGAAGGTTACCGAGGTAAAGGTCATGAGGTGAGCGTCACAGTACCTGCACACCTCAACTCCAACAGCAGAGATTTTTGTGGGTCCATACAGTTCTTCAACTGCTTACATGAGCTGGAAAGGAAGCAACATACAGTTGTACTGCTTGCTTGCAGCTATGTAGGCAGATCGCTGAGCAAGCCGTGTGTGTGATGCCACCCTGCAGGTTCGTGATCTGCGCCGCTTGCTTGAGCTGTATCAGCGCTGGCATCCCAGAGTGTTTCCTCATGGGACGTACAATCAGTTTGAACAGTCCTTAGAGAAGATGTCAGGCACACATGCACTCAAGGTACACATCCAGCAGATGTCAACAGGGCTAGCTGCAGTGCACATGGAGGCGACATCACTCATCCATCTGACTCGTGTTGTTGCAGCTGCTGGCCTGATGCTGTACCTAATCATCTTTGACTCTTGGGGCCGCTGCTGTTGGTTTGCTATATCTCCTGCAGACAGTGTTAGACAAGATGCGGCAGGAGCTAGGTAACATAGTTGACCCTCCAACAGCACAGCCAGATGAAGAACAAGAGCAACAGGATGAGCAGCAACAAAACCAAGATGCACAACAACAACAACAGCAGCAGCAGAGTGCAGGCCGGAATGGCGGAGGTGGGTCCAGCCATCTTGTGCAAAAGCACAAGCCCAGTGAGGTCAAAACCTGCAGTCAGCATGCCCCGTGGCGTGAACAAGCAAGCAGTCCGTCCATGACCTGCCACTCACAGCATCAGGAACTTTGCGCTGCACCTCTGCCTGTATGTTGTTGCAGGAATTGATGCTTTTGGTGATATTGATGACGATGAACTGCTGGAGCTGCAAGCTCAGGATGCAGCACTGGTGAGGGTCTTTACACCGGCATCAGTGCCATGGCTGTTGTGCCCTGGGCGCTGCGCAATTATTAGGCGAAGCACAATTTTCAAGCACCTACTGCTTTGATGATGAGCTTAAGGTATCAAGCTACAGCTGAGTGATCTAATGCCTGATGTGTTGGCGAATGCTGTACGGTCCTGCTGGTAGCCATGTCACGTGGCTTGATCTATGATGATTGCGGTGCATCTGCTGTGCAGGTGGCGGCTGAAGCAGCAGTACCAGAGCTATTTGATGCTCACCTTGATCACCAGCAACCAGCTGCAGCAGCAGAGCAAGCTGTTAAGCCAGCTGGAGTCAGTCAACGGGAGACAACCAAACGCACAATGAGACGTAAGCATTGCATATCTTGTGATGTCAACACATGCAGCGGCTGTGGGAGTAACGCATGATTGCCCAGGCACCCATCCTGCATTTGCTGTCGAGAACTTAGTGCTCATCTGTTGCTCAATGTTGCATGTGTGTTTGCAATGTAGACTGGTCAGATGATGATGATGATGACAATGATGAGGATGATCCACCAGCGAATCAACAGCAGCAACAACAGCAGCAGCAGACAGCACCCACACAGCAGCCAACAGCTGCTGGCACTGATAACACGGAGGACGACTACCTTGACAACCTACTGGATGAGATGCTAGAAGATAACGATCCAGCCATGCATGACAAAACCGGCGATGGGTGGCTTGCAGGAAAGGGCCAGAAGCAGTCGAATGCTGATGTAGACCCAGGCATGCAAGACACACAACAGCAGCGCAGCAGATTGCCGCGGAAATTGGCGGTCACAGACATAAGTGAAGATGATGACATGGCAGATCCAGACTTGCAGGAAGCTGGAGGGCCACGAGGAGCGAAGGCAGCAAATGTGCAGCACCAACACGAACAGCAGCAGGAGCAACCGCATACAACCCTGCAGCATGATGATATCGATGCGCCACAGCATGTGGCAAATGAAGCAACTGAACAATCGGTGCCTCAGCAGCAGAGACGGCAGTGGCTACTAGCAGATGATGACAGTGACGGTGAAGCTGAAGATGTTGCTGTTGGGTCAGCACCAGCAGTGCCCAGTCAGCCTCGGACTACTCAAGTGTCTGATCAGGCTGGTCTCGGAACACAGCAGCACGAAGAGTTTGCTCCTCTTGTGTTTGGTGCAGAGTCTGTTGGCTTTGACAGTGTTGATGAGATGCAGCTGGTCATGGGCACAGACCTGGACGGCTTGCAACAATAGTCAATGCAGTGTCGTTGTGGTGTCTTGATAAGGCAGCCTGCATGTGACATGACGACTGTTGCTTGTGCTGCACGATGATAGTTTTCATAAAAGTAAGTTATGCTCAGAGTAGGTCCATGTCAACAGCCATTGCCTAAGAGGGTGCTGTAGATATTGGGGTCATGACTTGATCAAGGTACACCTTGCTTCACACTCATTGTTGCTTCACACTCATTGTTACATAGATCCAGATGCGATACATGTGAGCCCCACATCTTGTGAGAAGCAAGCACTATCCGATACCCTGCGATTGGCAGATTGCTCTTATAAAGATTGTACAAAGATCATGTGCGAAGGTTTCTACCATATGAACTGAGTTAAAGTGCGTGGGATGTCAGCTGCTGACAACAGGAGCTGGGCACACAAGACGGTCATGCACCACACTGCAGCTGTAGCACAGAGGCTGGCACAATTGCCACAGTGTGATGTCTTACCACAGGCATGCAGCCTTGTTATTGGCCGTACGTGACAACCTGCCAGCAGAACAGCCGCAAGATGCTCACTGGCAGGCTATCAAAGTCGGCGACCTTGACTCAACCTGATGTTACAATTGGAGCCTCAAATTATGCCGTTCGATGCACCGTCAACGGTTGCCGCAACGGTTGTTGCACAACCTGCCAAACCGTGCGCACACACTAGCCTCCTGAAATGCAAACCACTGAACAAGAACATCACTTTGCTCCTGCTGCTAGCTTCTATGAGGCCTGCCGCAACACTTCTTCAAACACTTCAGCAATGGCTTCAGGAGGCTGAGCACCACCCAGATGTTTCCTACAGTGAGATGACAGACAGATCTGACCAACTGAACCCCTACATACACAATGTTTGTTGCCGCGATCAAGAAGCATGCTGTGTTGGTCATGCACAGGCGTATGGTCTTCTGCTGAAACAGACTCTGTTGGACTGGAGTTCAACGGCATTGCATCAACAGCAACAGTGTGGGTAATCTGTTAGCTGCTCCAAGCATGATGGGGCCTCGTCATGATGAACCATCACACTCACCTTCCATCGATGATGAAGTGTGGTACTCCTGTGATTCCTGCATACTTGCCCATCTCCTTCTGCACCAGCTGCTCACCCACCGAGTTGGGGTTGTCGATCACAGCAGCAGCAGCTTCACGCGGCAGACCAGCAGCCTCCACAGCTGACAGTAAGAAGTCACGGTCATTGATGTACTGCTCCTGCAGCGGCAACATTGCATCAGGGAGACGAAGATGAAATCAAGATCAATACATGATGGCAGCTCTGCAGACATCACCAGACTGCTGCCCTCTACCAGGGCAGTGAGGCACAGCTTTCCCTCAAAAAGATGAGGATTTATGCAACTTAATGAGTGTATGAGAGCACAAACTGAAGGGTGACAAATCGCAGCACACTGAATAGGTATTCACGGTGATGATAAAGGAACTTGTACCTTTGTGAAGTACCCATCAAAGAGCTGCTCTGCCAGTGCATTCTGTTTCTGCAATCCATGTTCAGCTGCTGCCCAAGCCAACAGTCTGTGACTGTTGCGAGTGTTGCCTGTCAGACCTCCCATGCTGTACTGCAGACCCTCAGCAGCGTATGTCTCCTACAGGTCATGCATGAACATGAGCGTGGGGTACTTCACAACAATGTACTGCATAGTCTAGAGCTCAGAGCTGAGAAAGAATCCAAGATTTTGCACAGCATGAACACCCCACACTAGGGTGTGTTTTGAGGGTGTGTTATCAGAAACAAACATTCACATGTGGCTGGTGCTCTGCAGATAAGCAGCTGCCTCATCAATCTACTTGGCAAACGTGACAGTAGGAAAACTAGCAGTACCAGCAACTGCTGTGTTGGACAGTACAGCACATCTTCCAGAGACAGGGTCTGTGACTGCAGCAGTTGCTGACAAGACCCACCGTCATCATGGGTATCATCTGGGCTACTCTGGCAGGACCAAACTTGTCATTGTAGGCCTGAATCTTGTTGACTCCTTCCTCCGGGGCAGTTGGGTTGAGCTGAAAAGGTAACCTGGTCGACGAATGAGATTTTGTCAACCGTCACATGCACAGTCAGCTCCATATGATATTTACCACAAACAGATGAGCAGTGCATGCGCTTCACTCGACCATGACTAGTGACTAGAACAGTTTTGCATGACTGGAGCAATGACTATCGCATACATGATCGCATTCACGTGTTGCTGCATACCCACGCAGGTTCACGCCATATGCTTGCAAGCACTTGCTGAGCAGGTAATAGTGCACAGGTGTCACACCTACCAGTGTACCTGAAACTCAGCCCGATCTTCTAGCTTCTTCATTGCCTTCTCCAGCCTTCTCTTACCGATGTAGCACCAGGGACTGCAGTGTCAACAAATCAAAGTAAGCGCTGTGGTTCAGTAGCCTCGTGAGCAATCCTGCTGAAGAGGGGCAGCTGGTGTTCTGCATGCACAGTGCCACTGCTGACAAAAGCGGTAATGCACCTACCAGACCGTGTCGGACACAACCTCTACTTGGATGGTTCGTTTGTTAGTCATGGCTGAAGATGAAGAGCTGAACGGCTTCAAAGACAGCAACCTCCTCTGCGCGGGGCGAACGACACCGCTCTGCCAGGTCCTGAGCATGCTGCGCACAACTTGCTCGAAACACAGTTCAAACAGCTGTAGAGTCCCGATGTGAGTGCTCCTTGCTGGAATGCAACGGAGAGGACAAGTAAAAAAGCGGACCGTGACGATATGACGTTCTAAGTGCCCTCAAGCTCTCTGCTTCAGGCACGTCCCTGTGGGTGGTCCGTATCATATTCCTGTAACATAGTGTATGTATCAGCACTATTGAGTTGGCTTTTGCGGAGATGAGAGGTACAGCAGAGATTGGCGGGTATCGACACCTATGACGTAGTGCTCCTAGCAAGTGTCAAGCGACATCTGCATGCCTACGATAGTGACCCTGTGCTACTCTATGCGTGATCTGTGTACGGCGGCAGCTTCAGCGTACGGCACGAGCTGCAACACTCGCAACGTGCTTCACTGACTTTGAACTGCCAGCCTGCTGCACACCGCCAGCATACTAGTCCTGGAGCTGCTATAGAGCTTTATGGACGCCATAGATGCAGTGGTAGATGCTTTTGTATGGCCACTAAGGCTTCTTGGCATAGCGCAGCCAGCTGATGAAGAGCTGACCCACATCCCTCTCCTGTCTATCCCCCACAACGCCATAGTCAACCATCTCATACCTGCATTGACAGATAAGGAGAAGTACAGACTTTCATGTACTTGTAGAGTTCTCAGGCAGCTTGTAGCAGCGACCGTGACCAGACTCAAATTGGGAGATGAACCAGGCACGCTTTGCCTTGCTGCAAGGTCATCACACATAAGAGAGGTAACTCACCAATAAGATGTCAGTGCCATCATCACATGGACGTGCACCGGTTTGCAGGCATGGCTGCTTGAGATCTGTTTATCGTGGTAACCCGTTATTGTAGGTCCCAGGAGCCTTCCGGCTGCAACAATCTTGTTGCTGCAGATGTGCTAAGGTTGCTAGGGCTGTTACTGGCCCAGAAGCAAGTGTTTGTGGTATATCAGGTTGCTGGGCCAAATCAAGCAAGCCCCACTCGTCCGTGACCCTGCTATGTGTGCTGTGTACCACGCAGTACACCAACGTAACCAGCATGCAGCTGACAGTCAGAGGCTGGCATGACATCGGTTCTGGGGCGCCTCTAAGCTGCAGGAGATCACGCTTTTGGATAAGTCTCACGAAGACCTATATGAGCCGCTGATGTCAACGCCTACTGCTGCAGTAGCACAAGCAGCAGCGCAGGTAGCCAGCTCAGTATTTCATGCAGCATTAGGAGGGCATGAGGCGGAGCCAGTTGTCTGTGAAGGTTGTGGATATGATACAGATTTGCCGGACCTTACAAGTGTGTTGATGTCCCTTCTAGCGCTATATCCGGGTTTGAAGAAACTGGAGGTTTACACCAAGGTACTGTTCTTGTCCCTTGGGGCGGAGGGTGTGGACTGGGCACACATGCCAAATGATGTTCATGCCAGCTGACAGGTTGTTTTGTTGGATAAAGGAAGTGAGTGTTGAAACAGTTGTGGTTGACTGTTAGCAGCTGTATCAGTGGCCCAGGGTACTGGACAGCATTTTGGAGGATATTCCTTGCATCACCTTGATAACCCAAGTGACATGCTGTCTGCTGCAATGTTTCTTCCTGCAGTTGTTGTCAATTGCTGAAGTTGCAACCCTGAGCCGGCTACCGCAGCTAACTAGGTGGGCCACGGCTGCTTGCTGCTGCAGCTGGTGCTTGTATTGCATCACCATGACACCTTGACTGTTAGCAGAGCACAGGATGGACCCATGTGGGCCAGCATCCGCACTGCGGATGTCAACATGACATACGCTACTGAACAATGAGCCCAACAAGAAACTTTCCTGCATGGCAAACATCGTCCAGTCAACAGTATGTGTCAACATCAGGCGGCATCATGTGGCTGTCTGCTGTTTGTTCCTGCAGTCTGACCTTGAATAGTGAAGACGGTGTTGCGCCTGGAGCCCTGTGTAGCTTGTCAGGACTCAAGACCCTGCAGGAGCTGAGGCTGGGTGACGTGGACGGCAACAACCCGAATGACGTCAACACTATATGTGACATGGTCAGCAGACTCACATCACTGCATATGGGATACTGTCCAAGGATGCAGGTAAGACACACCATGCTTTGATCCCTCTGACCTCGTGACACAACATGCAGGCGGTGTTACAGCTGTTTGGCAGGTCAAGAGTTGCTCAACTGTGGTGATGCATAGACTTGACAATGGTGCGTTGCTGTGCCCATCTACTGTTGGTTGCAGCCTCCTGTGCTGCGCAAGGTGCAGCAGGTGCACTCAGCTGTGGATAAGTTTCTGCAAGAAGAGGCTCGAAGAGCAGAAGAGGAGAGGAAAAGACTTGAGGTCAGTCTCTGGCATGTTGATGCCATGGGCTTTTCTGTCCTGTGGTGGCTGCTGAGAGTACTGTTGATTGGTGCTCAGCGCTTGTTGTTGTTGCTGCTCATCGTGTGTGACGTCAAACATTATGAGTCATCAAAGGACTGTGATCTGATATGAGGCTTTTCCATTGCAAAGGATGCCAGTTGCTGCTGCGTTGCTGACATGTATGTGCTCACTATACTTGTGCACTATACTAGCCGCTTGAGACTGAGCTCTAGTTCCTGCTCCTGTGCCTGCAGTATCAATCGGCAGGCCTGCTGACAAAGGCGGCACGTGCAGCTGCAGCAGCAGTGCTTCCATCATTTCTTGTGGGTGACATCAACATCAGCAGCGGTAGCAACAGCTACGCTCATGACATCGCACCAGGTGGCATGCCTACTACACCCCACATGCGGGAGTCAGAACAGATGTTGATTGACTCTGGAGTGCCAGTTGAAGTGCTAGAAGAAGGCGCAGAGAAGAGCACAGCTGTGGCAGCTGCTGCAGCAGCAGCACCCCAACCAGAGGGCAATGTCAGTGCACAACAGAATGAGCAGGAACTTCAGCAACTAGAACAGCAGCAGCAACCCAGCGAAGTTGATCACATCGTTGCGCAGGAAGTCAACCGACAAGCAGCAATGAATGCAGTGGATGGCCAAGCTGACCAGGTCCTTCCGGAAGCATCTGCTGTCAGTAGCGTTGCAGCAGATAAGCCCATCACATCTGCTCACTTCATAGCTGCAAGTCCTGCTGGTCTTGGCGTCAGCAACAGCCCTGGACCAACTCTTCGACTTGTAACAGAGCTCAGTGTGAACATTGATGCAGAAGAAGGGCAGGAGATTCTGTATGAAATGAGTCAACTGTCACTGCTGGACTCCCTGTTGGTGGATTCCACTGATGAATTCTCGTTCGACCCTGGATTCCAGCCCTTCAGCCAGACAACCAACTTGCGCAAGTGAGCACCAGGTGGAAACTGTATCAACTTACATTGGTTGTGTTTGTTGTCATCAGGAGGCTTTGGCTTGCATCAAACTGTGATAGTCAGGCAACTGCATAATCATGAAGTGACTGCGGCAACATCATGCGTGTGGTTCTGGGTGCACATGCTTGTTGCAGATAGACGATGATCTCAAATTACATCAGGAGAAGTGCTGGCCAGGATTCATTGTTGTTGTTGTTGTCACTGACTGGGGCTACCCCTCTGCTGTTGTGTTTTGTGCAGGCTGGCTATCACAATGCCGATGAGCTTGGCCAACACTCAGAGTCTTCAGCGCTGTCATCAGCTCAGAGAGCTGCTGCTGTGTACTCTGCCCAGGGAGAATCTTGGAAAGGACAGCATGGCACAGGTCAGAGTTGGTTCCATGCTACAGCAGCCTGTCACTGCTTTTCATCAAGCAGCCCAACTCATTCACCACCTTGTGTTATTCCAGCAAGGTATATTCTCAGAAGGCTCTGGTGGCTGTCTGGCATACGTCTCACTGTGTCTAGGTGACGGCACAGGCTGCTGTTGTGCTCCTTGCATACATCTCCAAGCAGACATGCAAGTCACTCAGATATATGTATGCTGTGACAGGTGACTCGCCTAGAGTTGCTGGACATTGCAGCCAACCCACCCAACCCAGATTTGATGCAAGCCTTTCCATCAGTCACACATATGATCATCAGGAAGGGGGCAGGTCAGTCTATTCTTGCATAGGTGGACTTGTACCTGTGCAGGAGCCTACTCACTGTGGGTCTACGGCCACAATCGGGCAGCACACATGTCTCACGCTCATGCCTGAAAGGTGGAGATGATGTACCAAGGCACCAAACCTGCATGTTACCCCTTCTGTTTGGACTGCAGATGACAGTACGCTGGGCATGATAGGGAAACACATGACCAAGCTGGAGCACCTGGAGCTGTATAAGTTGCCTGCAGGGTACAGCCAGGTGCGTCATACTGGGTTTGCTTGCATTGATGCAGGGACACAGTGCTTGCCAAATCTCAAATGCTCTAACAAGTGCTTACTGCTTGCTGAGTTCCAGTGTCAACGAGGGATCACCCTTGTCTGACTTCTACAGAACCTTGTGGTTGACACATAGTTGGGTGTCCTGCTGAGCTTGTCACTGGTAATTACCGTAGTAGTGCATGCTTTCTTTGCTTGGTTCGATGTCTCCCTATGATCCGAACAGGTTAGGCCTGATTATATGTTGCCAATTGCAGAGTGGCCTGCGAGGCATAGCCCACCTACACAGCTTGAAGAGCATGGTGCTGGAACTCGCCTCCCCTGGTACCACTCTTGGTGACCGAGCTACTCGGCAGTTCCACACACACAACCCCTTGCTAGTGCCCTTTGCACTGGCCCATGAAGTGACAAGCGAACTGGGGGCAGCTGCAGGCAGCATGGGTGTTCCACTGCTGGGCACGAACCCCATCCTGGCGTTTGCACCACCTTCTGATTGGGGGATCATCAACAGAGTGAGTGGCAGGGTGTGCTGATTGTGTTCGTAGCTGTCTCAATGATCATGTTGCCCCTTGGAACAGACATGTGGCTGTAGCACTTTGCAAAGTGGCTATCTTTGATATCAAGTAGTCAATAGTCTGGATCCTGCAAACTTCTCAAGCACTGTACAACGTCACATCACAATCGTAACTGTTGCTGTACGTATGTGTTGCAGTTGAGCTTCAACCATCCATCTGCACATGCGAACAACTGGTTCCCATCGCTGAAGACACTCTCCCTGCAGGGCTATGTAGCAGCAGCTGACAAGGACCTTCATGCTCTCAAGCACCTCACACAGCTGAACACTCTTGATATGCACCTGCAGCGACCTCGCGGCTTGGCAGGCCAAGTAACACTTCGTGGGCTGTGGGGGTTGGTTGAGATGAACCCTGCTTTGTGTGAGATCAACCTTACAGGGTATATGTGCACACAGCTGCTGGTACCTGGGCGTGTGCCTGGTGTGGGGCTGTGATACAGTGGCAGATGAGACTTGCACCAAATAGGTATAGGGTATGATTGTGTGCCTGTGTAGTAAGAAAATGTGTGCCGGTGTAGTAAGAGAGTGGAGGCCAGTGTCAATAGTGGGTGATACACATACTATGGTTTGTGTGAAGCTATGCCAGCCGCAGACTGACATCTTGCTGTTGCAGGTAATGTGCTGAGGAGTGCAGCTTGGTGAGTGTCTTGCACCAAAGGACCTATGATCCTAGCTTGCAGTCCCATTGTAGCCAATGTCACACACAGTGATTTGTTTGCAAGGTCACTGCAGCAATAAACAGTTTCTAGTGAGGCTTCCGTTTCTTTATAATCAGAAAGTCTGAAAGTTCAAGGGTGATAGTAGACTGTGCGCGACAGGCTGAAGAAGTTTGATAAAATTCACCTGAGTGTTGTTGGGATGTGACTTGAACCTGTCTGTGACAGAAGTGCGCAAATGCATCACGATCAGCACTGTGCTGGACTGACCAGCACTGAGCTCATGCGGACCGAGTGTTGCTGCTTTGCCTATGCCAGCTATGGTTGTTTGTTGAGTGCTAGTAGTGCCACTCAGTGATTGGTTGCTTCGAGTGGAGTTGCAAGTGGTGGTTGACTGGTCGTCCTTTATGTGTATCAAGAGGCATTCAAGGACCCCCCTCTGTGCCTAGGTGACAGAGCAGGGTGCCGTCTGCTCCTAGGTCAGTGTATAGGTCTGACCTGGGGATGTTTGGGATCAACTGGGGTACTGATTGGTTCGCTTGAGCGAGCTGGTCTCATGCCTGGGTCCTGGTTGATCATCGTATTCTTCCCTGCAGCAGGGCACTCCTCAGCTTCTTCAAAGGCGTGCTTGTAGACAAACAAGGCTGGCAAACTCTTGTTTGCACAATAGCAGACTGTTTGTGCTGGTCGATTGACCCGGTTGAAGTCACTTGCAGACACCAATAGCATGTTCACATTGGAGGGTCAAAAACTGTCACAGGTCTCAACCCTGCCGTCTATGTGTGTTTTCCTTTGCTCAGTGCTATATGCATCTTTGTTGGCTCAGTGGTGGTGTTGAGTAGCTTGGGGTGCCCTGCTGACTTGGGGGGATATCGTCGACTAATGCTGCTGCCAAGAGAAGGCGGTCTCATCTCCTGGTCATGTTGGCAGCGCAATCGCCTTGCAGGAGCCAAAGCCCCTTCTGTTTCAGAGTGTATGTTGGATGCAGGACTGGGATCATCATGCTGGCACTGTGCAGCACAGCACAGCACAGCATGGCATCCAGTACATGTACAGCATGTGTACTCGTGCACAGGAGACTTGACCGCTTGACGTGGCTGCTGGCAGACTTACCTGTCCGAGCGCTTGTGCAGCGATGTAACCTTGCGAGATGGGTGTAATACATCCGGCGGGCTCTGATGTCAGCCCCACTGTGACAGTTGTGTGCTTTTGGTGTCGACAGTGTTCACAATAACCAATGGCTGCCAAATGGCTTCTGAGACATGCATCTTTCTGAACAGTTCATTGCTGTCCTTGTAGGAGATGGTAAACTGGGAAAGGCGGTGAAGGTGATCATAAGAGCATGCGTGAGAAGTACGCCGCTGTCTGCCGCTTGAGGTGCCTTGTCATGAGCTCAGCACGGTCCCGAGCAACTCGCAGTCACAGCAAAGATCACGGTGACATGCTGCTCAACCATGTCGTGCAGGTTTAGTCTTGTCATGCAGTGGTGCGGGTCAACGTCAGCATGCAGTACGGATTCAATCAAGACCATGTTCTGTCTGTAGCCCGATTATATGGTAGATACATAGTACTATGCGACGTTTGTGAGTCTGTGTGCACAGCACTTTCAAATCGCGTCACATGAAAGGCTTGTGAGGCAAAGTAGAGTTGGGGTGATACCTTGATGGCTACCTGGAAATAGCCACATGGTGAGGACAGAAGGGTTTAGAATAGATCAATTTGGCGAAGACAAAGGCAGTACACACCTTTGCAGCAACCTTGTGAAAGAGGGAGACAAACCAGACCCTAAGCATGCTGGCTTTGTCCCAAGTTCCTGCTCCACGCGCATGCCAGCTCCACTGCGTGAGTCACGTGGGCTCACTCTCCTAAGAGCCAACTACAGCCAGTTACTGCAGGAGTTCGCAGACTGGTCTGCTCAGAACCCAGCATGCAGAGTACACAGAGTGTCAGGCAGTGATCAAGCCATCACACCTGAGACATCTGCAGCAAACATAGACTGTAGGCAACAGGTAAAGCCGCTGCTAAACAAGCCAATCATTGATGAACAAAGCAAAGCAAACCCCAGCAATGTACAAGCCTGCAAACCTGATCAGCACTGTCATGTCAGCTGCACCAGCAGTCCTGCAAGCACACACTGCAGCAGGAAACAAGCACCTAGCACAGCAGCTAGCCCTGCAAAGTCACCGAGCAGCAAACGCAAAAGCAGGTCACGCCCAGCATGGAGAAGCTCTATCATTATCAGCAGCACAACACAGCCGGAGGATCAGCAGCCCACATCAGCTGTTCAGGGGAATTCATGTTCAGCAGCAGACTCACAGCAGTGCTTGCAAACATCCGGGGTTGCCGGTGACAGCACACCTCTAGCAGAGCATCTATTTGGGTTACAAAGTCTTGGACAGGACACTGGCAAGAAACCCACAACACCAGACAGTATACTTGACCAGCAGCCAGAGCTGCACACTTCTCTGCAGGCAGCAGCTACAGGCAACACTAAGCCTCAGCTGCAGCAGAAGAGACAGTCATCAGCAGCCAAGGAGCTTTCGAGTGGTGAAGGATTTGTAAAGCATGGACAGAAGGTGGGACGTCCAGGTGGTAGCACCTCAGCAGACTCAGCAACACATGCCACCCAACAACAGCAGCAGCTGGGGCAGCCAGCAAAGCCAGGGAGAAAAAGGGTCCTCAAGCACAACCCAGCAGCAGCTCCTGAAGCCCTTGCAGTTGATCTCTGTGATGTTGGTGTCGGCCAGATGTTCATTGTGCCCATGCTACAGCTGCCTCATGCGCCGCCAGCAGCAACCCCTGCTGCGCAATGTAGCACAGACGGAGCAACAGGTCAACAGAGCGTGAGCAGGTCGGCACCAACTTCAGCTCGCTCAGGTGATGTCGCCAATCCTGCAGCAACATGGCAACCCAGATTGGCCCAGCTATCAAGTCAGGGGTCCCACCCCTTGACAGGTAGAAGCAGTAACAGGAGCATTCCAGAGTTATTGCCTGGTGGGGTCACATACCGCCGTCACTCTGCCACTGATGCTGAACAAGACAGCTCAGAAACAGCACTCTGGTCAGCAAACAGGCAAGCAGGTGCATCAGAAAGCAGCTCACAGGAACCGCTGCAACACATCAAGCAGCTGCAAGCAATCAGGCGGAGGTCGTTTGGCTCACTTCAAGACGATGCTTATCTACGTGTGGATGGCAACAGGGCAGCTGCAGTTTGCAAAGAGCCTCCAGCATCCGGGCTACCAGCATCAGCAGTGACAGCAGGAGCAGCAGGTAGTGAGCTACCAATAGCTGGCAAGGCGACTTGCACTCTACCTCCTCTTGCACCGGCTGCAGCCACTCATAACAGTCACAGCAGTAAGTTGCCACAGCCGGTGGCGCCACCGACAAACACGACAAGTAATGCAAGAGGAGCTTCTGCACCCACCACCAGCAGAAGCGACAATGAGCCACCCCTGGTCGCACAGCGCAGCAACAGCACTGGCTACAGATGCAAGGCAGCTGCACAGAGTCTGACAGGTGTCAGCAGGTCAAACCGCGGTGCAGTGCTGCCAGCGCTGAGACCAAGCTTGTCAGGAGACAGGCACAACAGCAACAGTCGGGCTCCACAGGTCAGTGCAGCTTGTTCTGAGGGATGTGTGCAAGGGACTGCAAGTTCATGTCAATCGCTGTTGTCTCCTGTAGCTCCAGCAGCAGGCAGCAATACCCAGAGTAACAGCAGTGGTGACCAGCAGCCAACAACAACTTGCAGCACATACACAAAGCCACATGATATTGTTGCGCAGTCTTGCAGCAACAAGGTGCTCAAATCATCTGCACAAACAAGTACCTACAAAGGTAGTAACTCTGTGCAGATACCACAGAGCACCAGAACCTGCAGCAGCAGTGCAGCAATTTCATCAGAGATTGGCAGCAGTAGTTGTATCAGCAATAAGACCCACAAACAAGCATGTGCAACCACTGAGTCAGCGGACGAGCAAACCAGCAGCAACATCAGCAGTCTCAGTAGCAGCTTTGTTGATGCAGATGGTGTTGCTGCTGCTGATGATGGTGCTGCTTCTAGTCTGGCCTATGAGCCATCCAGCTTTGGTGTCTGTGGTGAGAACCCAGCAGGAGCAGTGCACTTTGTGAGACCTGCCCTGTCAGACAAGTTGGCTAGGCTCAGACCCAAGGTCTCCAGCAAACATAATGTTATAGATGATGATGGGCTGCCAGCACCACCAGGGGGATCAGCAGCAGAAGAAAAGGCTGCTGCAGCTGCAAGGACGGTATGTGAGAGTGCTCCAGCCTACAGTGTCAATGCCTGTGCAGCTGCTGATGGTGGCCACAGCAGTATGCTTGAATTTCACCATCACTCCATCAACAGCAGGGGCATGTCTGAAAAGGTAGTGGGTCCCATATGGGCTGAAGGCTGTCAGCAGACAGTGCATGACAGCCCAGGTCATACAGGCACACGGTGAGGGCTACTTGTTGCCTTCAGAAGTAAACACACACTGTGCCTATGTATGTGCAGGGCCTACATGATGCATTCACTTCTTCCTTGCAAGGGTTGGCTTGTCTGAGGTGGTGGAAGATTGATCGTGTGTTGGAAGTGATGTCATACCCGCTGCCACAGTGGTTGGCGCATTGGCACACACTGTGCATGCCATGCTCTGTTGATTGCATCTGTGCTGGTCAAATGATGCAGGCATGAAACTAAACCTGATCACCCTGTAGTGCAGCTTGATCAGCCACTACTCGAGTGTCAACAGCAGCAGCAGCAAGCACCTACAAGCGCTGAGCGCATCAGGGCCCGTTGGCAGATTCCTATGCAGTCCCCAGATGCCCTGTCACAGCAGCTGCAGCAGATTGCATGCAATTTTAAGCAACAGGAAAGCTCGTCAACCATGCAGTTGGTTGACCAACAGCAGAGTCTACCAGCTTATGAGCAACAACAGCACCATCAGGTGCCAGTACAGCCTCCGCAGGACTCTGCTATCACAGAGCACACGTATCAGCAGCCTAGAGTCCCCCAGCTGCCACCTTTGCAACCATCAGTGCCCTGGCAGCACAGGGTCATAGCAGGTCAGCAGCAGCTTTACGGCACACATCCACAGCAGCAGCAGCAGCAACCGCCACAGCATGTGAGCAGCAGCATGTGGTTCCCTGCACAAGCACAGGCACCAGGCAGCAGATGGCCCTCACACATGGCAGAACAGCATCGTGGTGCAGCTACCCAGTATCCCAGGGTGGACAGCAGTAGCTTCCCCTACCAGACATCAGCAGCACCACCCTGGCAGCATCAACAGCAACATTCCTACTGGCTGCCTGGCTATTCTGCAGCTAGGTATGACCGCAGACAGCAGCACTGGCAGATGCACTGGAATCCTCAGCAGGTGCAAGAACAGGTGCAGCAGCAGAGTGCATTTCCATATGCCTCTTGGATTTCTTGGCAGCAGCAGCAACAGCAGCCCCAACCAGCTGCTCCTGGCAGCGTTGCCGTACCTCCCGGCCCCTTGCCACCCCTGGGTCATGTACCCACTCAGGGCAGAATGCAGCAGCCGCTGGCAACAATCCCAAGCTCAGGTTAGTAGTGTTGCTTTTCTGGGTGGTAAGAATGTGGACATAATGCGGTTGTGGCTCAGACGTCAGACTAAGCGTGACTGTAATCTGCAGGTTGCAGTACTTTGCAATGTCAAGCAGCCACATGGTTAGCAATGGTCCTGACAAGGTTGCTTTGCAGAATCTGGTCTACTGGCATGTGCCTTGCTGTTCACTGGCAGCCTCCTGATATGCATAGACATACAGTCATAAGCATCAACAAGCAAGCATCAGGCTGCTTCACGTGTGCCAGCAACCACTGCCCTGCTGTTGCAGGTGGTCAGGCACCTCCGCTTTCTTCACATGACCAACAGGCTCAAGCAGGCTCAGCAACCCTCCGGATTGCTGCTCATGAGTTGAAGCCTAGCACTGATGCTGCTTTATCAAGTCAGGAGCTGGGGCAAAAAAGGCTTGTTCGAGCAGATTCAGGTCTCACTCCATCGGTGGCTACTGCGGAAGTGCAGAGCAGGTTCACAGGTCCCTGGGCAAAACAGCAAGCGCAGCAGCAGCAAACAGCCTGCACCATACAGGGTATGTGGTATGTCAGCAGACGTAGGGCCATGTCAATTGTGCAGTGTACCATAAATCAAGCTCTCCCACTGACATGTGACAAAGTTGCTTGCTTGCAATATGAACACAGCACCCTCAGTGACTCACTTGGTACAAAGGGCAGTCTGACTTGAGCCGCTTGTACCAGCGTACTCATGTCAGCAGCAGAGTCATGTAGATTATCTACAAATGCGTTGTCTGTTGTGCACGTGTGCTGCCATGTTACAGAGACTTCTGCAGCCGCCATGGCTCGCCAGCGCCAGGAGGCTCAGAAGCAGCTCTTTCAAGGTTTGTCTCTAGAGGCGGTGCTCAAGTCAGCAAAGAAAGCGACGCTGCAGCCATGTGTTGGCCGGGTATGCACATGACAGCAGGCAGTGCAAGTGCAGTGTCGACCCCAGCGTTTGCCACAACACTATTGGATCATCTCCAGCAGACTGAGATCTATCTTCTCAGTCAACTGATAACAGATCAACCAGCTTTGCCGAAGATTGATGATCCAGCCAGATCTTATGACGGGCGTGTTGCAAGCCTTGTGAAGTTCACTGCTCAGGCCAGAACTGCATGATCACAGGCCTAGTTCAGGGGTCTAGCTCATGAGCTTGATCAAGTTGGAGTAGCCCCCAGAGTCGAGAACAGCTTTTGTGCGTGAGCCACTGATGCTAGTGTCCTGTTCAATTGTCTCATGTGGAGGCACCATGTTTGGTACATGTGATCACATGGTGTCTGTCAGTGCAGTTTAGTGGGTTACATAGGGGTCCGTCACAAGATACTGCAACATGATCGCTGTCTCACAGCGAAAACCTCTTGAACCTGCAGACCACAGGTTGGTAGACTGGGTTCAACGCACAATGGCTGTGACCGACGGTCACCGTGACACGGCGTGTGCAGGTGCAAGGAGCCATCAGCGGAGCAAATACAATGTAGTTGACTCCTGCAGGGCCCAGCAATGTTCAATGCCTTGTCTGTTACGTTGTGGCAACAAGTAAGGGTCCTTTCAAGTCGCAATTTCGAATTGAATGAGGTTACAGGGCGTCATAGAGCAAGTCCATGACCGTTCAAGTACTGCAGACGGCAGTACCTAGCAATACTACAGTACACCCTGAGGAGCATACTGCAGAT
>JARWLF010001033.1:0-11667 GCA_029853055.1 Scenedesmus sp. KT-U | reverse complement strand
TGAATGCCCGCCAAGGGGAGCCCGATGATGAGTCATGGATTGTCGCGGCGCCGGCTGCTGGCCGGTGCCAGCGCGGTCACCACGCTGGGCGCGCTGGGCGGTTGCGCGGGTGGCCCCGGTGGCGGGGCGCGGACGGCGGGGCCGCCCCTGCTGTCGCTGGAACCGTTGGTGGCCAGCCCCGACCGGATCAGCGACATCCAGGTCTGCCTGCGCCCGTTCCGGGAGCAGGGGCCCTGCATCGAGGCGGAGCGGATCGGCGACACGGTGCTGGTCCATAATTACGGCCATGGCGGCAGCGGCTGGTCCCTGTCCTGGGGCGCGGGGGAGATGGCGACCGCCCTGGCCATGCCCGCCGCGGCGGCCGCCGGAACGCGTGACGTGGCGGTGATCGGCTGCGGCGCCATCGGCCTGACCACCGCCGTGCTGCTGCAACGGGCTGGCGCGCGGGTGACCATCCTGGCGCGGGAACTGCCGCCCGACGCCTCCTCCTCCTACGCCACGGGGGTGTGGTCGCCGGATTCGCGCATCTGCCTGGCCGACCATGCCACCCCGGCCTTCAAGTCGGCTTGGGAGCGGATGACCCGTCGTTCCTTCAAGCGGTTCCAGGGCATGCTGGGGCTGCCCGGCGCGCCGGTGGAATGGATCGACACCTATATCGTCCGGCCGGCGCAGCCCGGGCCGGAGCAGCCCTGGCCGGAGGGGATGCCCCGATTCGCCGACCTGCGGCGTGAGCTGACGTCGGACCTGTTCCAGCCGGCGCAGAACTACGACCCCGGCACGCATCCCTTCGGTGACCGGCGGGTGCGCCGGGTCACCTACATGATGTTCAATATCGGCCCCTATACGCGGATGCTGATGTCGGACTTCCTGGCCATGGGCGGGACGGTGGAGGTGCGCAGCTTCCACAGCCTGGCGGAGGTGGCGGCCCTGCCCCAGCGGGTGGTGGTCAACTGCACCGGCTATGGGGCCAAGGCGCTTGTCGGCGACAGCACGCTGGTGCCGGTGCGCGGCCAGCTGGCCCGGTTGCCACCCCAGCCGCGGATCGGATACGGGCTGTACTACAACCAGGCCTCCTTCGTGCCGCGGCGTGACGGGCTGGTGTTCCAGTTCACCGGGGCAGGGGACTATCACGGCTATGGCGATGCCAACCTCGCCCCCGACCGGGCGGAGGCGGAGCGGGCCGTGTCCACCATCGCCAGCCTGTTCCCGACGCCCGCCTGATCCGGGGCCCGGATTCGTGCGGACAACGAAAAAGGCCGCCCGGTGGGGCGGCCTTCACGGCGGAAGCCTGTAGATCGCCGGTGGGCGATCACTTCATCTTGGATTCCTTGAACGGGACGTGCTTGCGCGCGACCGGGTCATACTTGTTGAACTCAAGCTTCTCGGTCGTCTTGCGCGGATTCTTCTTCTTCACGTAGAAGTACCCGGTGTCTGCGGAGCTGACCAGCTTGATCAGCACGGTATTCTGCTTCGCCATGATCCTAATCCCACCTGCGGGCCCAGCTGCGGCCTGACTGACGCGCGGCCACCGCACCACGCGCGGCCGACAAACAAAACGTGCCGCACGGGGGCGGCGTAGCGCGGCAAAATACCGTTTCGCCCGGCCCTGTCAAGGGCAATGAGTCCGCCGGGGCGAGTCAGCGCTCCGCCATGTTGGTCTGCAAGGTGCCGAGGGCGCGGCGGTAGAGCTGGGGCGAGTCGAGAAGGGCCTTGGCCACCTCCACGTCCAGCTCCGGCGCATGCTCCCGCCAGGGGCAGGCCTCCCGTAGGCGCTTCAGCGCCTCCTCATCCTCCGGCGCGCGGGCGCGCCACTGGGCGAGCGCCGCCACGGGTGTCAGGCCGCCCGCCACCATGGACAGCAGCACGTCGTTCGCCGTGCGGGCGGCCACGCTGGTGCAGATGGTGGGCTGGACACCCTGCTTGTGCAGGGTATAGCCGCTGGGGGCGTAGAAGCGCGACCAGGTCAGGAACAGCTCCCCGCTGTTGGGCAGCTGGGTCACCGTCTGGACGCTGCCCTTGCCGAAGGAGCTGGAGCCGACGACCACGGCGCGGCCCGAATCCTGGAGCGCTGCGGCCACGATCTCCGCCGCGCTGGCCGAGCGGCCGTCGACCAGCACCACCATCGGCGCGCCGTCCAGCACGTCGTCCGGCGCGGCATCGAAATGCTGCATGCTGTCCGGATGCCGGCCGCGGGTGTCCAGGATGCGGCCGCTGCGGATGAACAGGTCGGCCACGCTGACCGCCTGGTCCAGCTTGCCGCCGGGGTTGCCGCGCAGGTCCAGCACATAGCCCGCAGGCATGCTGGCCGGATCGGCCCGCAGCTGCCGCAGCGCGGCGCGCAGATTGTCGGTGGTGGCGGCATTGAACCGCTCGATCCGCAGCAGGGCGATCGCGCCGTCGCGCTGGGCCTCCACCGTGTTGGGGACGATCCAGTCGCGCCGGACGGCCACGCGCCGGCTTTCCCCCAGCGACGGCCCGATGGTCAGCAGCACGGTGGAGCGGATGCTGCCCCGCAGCCGGCTGCCCACCGCCTCCGCATCCAGCGTGGCGGTGCCATCGCCGTTGATGGCCAGGATCGTCTCTCCCACATGGATGCCAGCCTCCTCCGCGGGGCTGCCGGGGCTGACGGCGGCCACGATGTGCCGCTCCCCCTCCTGCACCAGCGAGATGCCGATGCCGCCATAGCCCTCCCGCTCCGACCGCTCATAGCTGGCGCGCTCCGCCGTGGTGTAGCGGCTGTACTCATCCAGCCCCTTGACCACGGCGTCGAAGACGATGCGGTAGGTATCCTCCCGCTCCAGCGCCGCCAGGGCCGGGGAATGGGCCCGCAGCCGCTCGATCGCGCGGGACGTCACCTCGGCCCAGGGGCCGGGGCTGTTGCCGGTGGGCAGCGCGATCTCCCCCACCCGGTGGCCATGGACGCTGAGGCGCAGCACGCCCCCCGTCACCTCCATGGCCAGCGACGGGTCCGTCGCCAACAGCCCGGACAGACCGTCAAGGGCCAGGGCGCGCAGATCGACCGCCGAGACATAGTAGTCGGCGATCCGGCTGTAGCTGAAGGCGAACAGGTGTTCGGCCTGGATCCGGTCACGGGCCGACAGGGCGGCAGTGCCGGGCGCATGATCAGCCGCGCAGCCGGCGATCAGCGCAAGGGACAGGATGGCGGGCGTGAACCGTTTCAGCATACCACGCCCCGGACTGGCCGCGGGGGACGGTGGATCGACCCCGCCGGGTGGCGCGAGCCAGCGCCCGTCAGGAGGGCGCGCGACAGGCAGGCGCCGGGCCGGCGGCGGCGCGCGGAACAGGGGCGGGCAGGGCCGGCGATCACCGGAACGGGGACGATCATGGGAACCATGCTAGCGGCCCCACCGCCCCCCGTCCACCCCATGGCCGCGTCTCAAGGGGGCTAATGCCGCCGCCGTGCCGGCTTCGGCCGGTTCAGCCCCTCCGGCCGGGGCGCCTGCGACCGGCGCCGGTCCCGGCCCCCGCGGGGGGCGAAGGCGATGGCCTGGCCCGCATCCAGGGCCGCGGCCTCCGGATCGGCCAGGTGGAAGACCATGGAGCCGGCGATGGCATCCGCCTCCACCAGCCGCACCTTGACCGGGGTGCCCAGCCGGTAGGTGCGGCCCGTGCGCCGGCCGACCAGGCAGTGCATCGCCTCGTCATGGTCATAGAAATCGTCGGGCAGGGAGCTGACCGGCACCAGCCCGTCGGCTCCCGTCTCGCTCAACGTCACGAACAGGCCGAAGCGGGTGACGCCGCCGATCTTGCCGCTGAAGATCGCGCCCTCCCGGTCGGCCAGATAGCTGGCGATGTAGCGGTCCATGGCGTCGCGCTCCGCCGTGACGGCCCGGCGCTCGGTCATCGAGATATGCTCCCCGATCTCGTCCATCTTCGCCGCCTCCTCATCCGACAGCCCGCCGTCCCCCAGCTTCCAGGCGCGGACCAGGGAGCGGTGGACGACCAGGTCGGCATAGCGCCGGATGGGGCTGGTGAAATGGGCGTACCGGATCAGTGCGAGACCGAAATGACCGATGTTTTCCGGGGCATAGACCGCCTGGGCCTGGGCGCGCAGGATCACCGTGCTGATCAACTCGCTCTCCGGCGTGCCGGCCGCCTTCTCCAGCACGCGGGTGAAATTCTCCGGCCGCATCACCTGCCCCTTGGGCAGGCTGTAGCCCAGCGTCGCCAGGAACTCCGACAGGGGTTCGATCTTGTCGCGCGCCGGTTCCGCATGCACCCGGTACATCACCGGCGCGCTCTTGGCCTCCAGCGCCTCGGCGGCGGCGACGTTGGCCAGGATCATGAACTCCTCGATCAGCCGGTGGCTGTCCAGCCGTTCCCGCACGGTGATGCTGACGATGTGCCCGGCCTCATCCAGCTGGACCTTGCGTTCGGGCAGGTCCAGCTCCAGCGTGCCCCGCTCCTCCCGCGCGCGGGCCAGCACGGCATAGGCGCCGTACAGCGGGGCGATCACCCGCTCCACCAGCGGGCCCGTCAGCTCATCCGGGCTGCCGTCGCGCGCCGCCTGCACCTGCTCATAAGTCAGGCGCGCGGCGGACCGCATCAGCCCGCGCACGAACCTGTGCCGCTTCAGGTTCCCCTTGGCGTCGATCCACATGTGCACGGCCAGGCAGGCGCGGTTCACGCCGGGCTTCAGGCTGCACAGCTCATTCGACAGCGCCTCCGGCAGCATCGGGACGACGCGGTCGGGGAAATAGCAGCTGTTGCCCCGCTCATAGGCGGTGCGGTCCAGGGCGGAGCCGGGGCGGACATACCAGGACACGTCGGCGATGGCGACCAGCAGGTGCCAGCCGCCGGGATTGTTCGGGTCCTCATCCGGCTCCGCGAAGACGGCGTCGTCGAAATCGCGGGCGTCCGGCCCGTCGATGGTGACCAGCGGGATGTCGCGCAGGTCCGTCCGGCCCTCCAGCGACGGCTCCTCCGCCGCTTCCGCCTCCTCGATGGCGGGGCGGGGGAAGGTGGTGGGAATGCCGTTCTGGTGGATGGCGATCAGGCTTACGGTGCGCGGCTCCTCCACGCTGCCCAGCACCTCGATCACCCGCACCTGCTTCAGCCCCATCCGGGAGGAGGGGAGGAGTTCGGCCAGCACGATCTGCCCCGGCTTGGCCCCGCCGGCATTCTCCGGCGCGATGGCGAACTCCGCCTTGGCCCGCCGCTCCGCCGGGCGCAGCCGGCCACCCTCCCGCGCCAGCTCATAGGTGCCGACGATCTGCGCCTCACGCGGGCCGCCATCCAGCTTGCGGATGGTGCTGCCGGCATAGGTGCCGTCGGACAGCTGCGACAGCCGGGCCAGCACCCGGTCCCCCACCGCCAGCGCCGGATGGCCCCGCTTCTCCGGCCGCATGAAGATCTTCGGCTGCGGCAGGTCCTCATGCGGCCAGCTCTGCGGCTTGGCGATGGTCTCCCCGTCCGCGTCGATGTCGGTGACGATGACCACCCCCACCGGCGGCAGCGCGGCGGGCCGGGCCAGCCGCCGACCCTCCCCCTTCTCCACCTCGCCCGCGCCCTCCAGCTCCTTCAGCAGCTGCTTCAGCAGCACCCGGTTCTCCCCCGTGATGTGGAAGGCACGCGCGATCTCCCGCTTGCCGACGGGAACGGGGCTGTCCTTGATGAACTCCAGCACCTGGTCCTTGGTGGGAAAGGGGGCGTCTTTTCTGATCCGGGGCACGGGCGCGTCGGTCCTTCTGGCGGGGCGATTGGGCACCAACAGTACCGCGGGGGGCGGGATCACGCGAGGGGGGGATGTGGGGGCAGGGCGGGGGTGATGTCTGGCAGGCTCAATCCGGCAGCCCGTCATCCCCATAGAGGTCTTCTTCGGAGAAGGGCGGCAGCGCGGCCTGGAGCCGTGCACTTTCGCGAGCGAACCCCAGAAGGTCTTCTTCGATCGGGTCAGCCCGTCGCATTTCATCAAGGCTCAGGCTCTGCCGGCCATGCAGGATACGGACAACCTCGATGCCCCGCGGCGCGGTTGGACGGTACAGCACGATGTATCGGCCGATGACGACCATGCGCGTGTTCGGCCTTATGTCCTCCCGCGGCGTGCCCGAGGCAGGTAGCGCCGCCAACTTCCTCAGTCGGCTATGAATTCGATCCAAGAGCCGCACAGCAGCGCCGGGGTCCCGCTCGGCGATATAGTCGCCGATACGCTCCAGGTCGGCCTGGGCCGCCGGTAGAAGCCGATAGCCCATTCACATCTTCCGAGGTGACATGGCCTTGTACTTGGCTTGCAGACGGCTGATGACCGCATCAGCGTCATCTCCGGGGCCGCTTTCAATCCCCTCGTCCCACAGGTGGCGCAGTTCCTCCACTGTGTAGCCGTGCAGATCCCTCCGTTCCTTCCAGAGCCGAAGGGCATCGCGGATAACCTCGCTGGAGGAGGCATAATCGCCTGCCTCCACCGCGTCGCGCACGGCAGATGCGATTTCCGGGGTCAGGGCGATGCTGAGTTTCTCGACGGACGACATGGCATGGCTCCTCCCGCTCTCCCGCACGGTACGAATTATTCGCACCGTCGGCAAGGGGGCCGTCCCCATGCCGACCGTTAGCCGCCCTTGCGCGCGTCGGCGATCCAGCGCTTCAGCCGGTCGCCGTCGACAGTGCCGACCTGGATGGTGGTGCCGACGATGAAGCTGGGGGTGCCGCGGATGCGGAGCTTCTGGGCCATGTCGCGGTTCCCGTCCAGCTCGGCCGTGATCTCGGGGGAGTCCATGTCCTTGACCAGCCGGTCGGTATCCAGCCCGGCCGCCTGGGCCAGGGCCATGACCGTGTCCTGGTCCATGCGGCCCTGGTGGCGCATCAGCGCCTCATGCAGTTCCTTGTACTTGCCCTGCTTCTGCGCGGCCAGGGCGGCCCGGCTGGCCGCGACCGACGCGCTGCCCAGCACCGGCAGGTGCTTGTGCACCACCTTCACCTTGCCGTCCTGTTCCACCACGTCGGTGATGGTGGGGGCGATCAGCTTGCAGTAGCCGCAGCGGTAATCGAAGAACTCCACCACCACCACATCGCCCTGCGCGTTGCCGGACACCGGGGCGACGGGGCTGTTGTAGAGAAGGTCCGTGAACTCGGACAGCATCTCACGCCGCTTCTCGGCCTGGGCGACCCGCTGCTCCTCGAAGTTCCGGTCCAGCTGCTCCTGCACCCAGGCCGGGTTCGCGGCGATGAAATCCTTCACCACCTGCTCGATCTTCGCCCGCTCCTCCGGGGTGACGGCGGGGGATGTCTGCGCCATCGCGGGCAAGGCGGTGAGGGTCAGGGCGGCGGCGAGGGCGAGGCGGGCAGCGAGGCGCATGGGCGGGGCTCTCCGGTTGCGGTCTGGAGAGGGTGCCGCCTGGGGCCGCGTCGTGCAAGGGCGCCGTCCGGTGGCCAGGGCAATCGGGAGAAGATCCCTCCACGTCATTGCGTGCCCCCTCCCGCTACCGGGGAGGGGGGTGGAAATTCCCTCCGCCCGGTTGCCCTGGCCCTCCACACTCGGATTCAGGCGGACGCTTTCTTCCCGGCCGGCGCCTTCTTGGGGGCCGCGGCCTTCTTCGGGGCCGCCGTCTTCTTCGCGGGTGCCGCCCTCTTTGCCGCCGGCTTCTCCTCCGCCGGAGCCGCCCCCTTCTTGGCGCCGTCCTTGGCGGCCTTGGCGGCCAGGAGTTCGAGCGCCTGCTCCAGCGTCACCTCCTCCGGGCTGATGGATTTGGGGATGCTGGCGAACAGCTTGTTGTGCTGGACATAGGGGCCGAAGCGGCCGGAGCCGACCTTGATCGGCTTGCCGTCCTTGGGGTGCGTGCCCAGCTCGCGGCCGGGCGTCTGCTTGCGGGCGGTGGTTTCCGCCAGCAGATGCACGGCGCGGTTCAGCCCGATGGTCAGCACATCGTCGTCCGCCCCCAGGTTCTTATAGGCGGCGCCGTGCTTCAGATAGGGGCCGAAGCGGCCGATGCCGGCCAGGATATCCTCCCCCGTCTCCGGGTGGGGGCCGACCAGGCGGGGCAGGGCCAGCAGCTGGAGGGCGCGTTCGAGGTCCAGGTCGGCGGGGTTCATGCCCTTGGGCAGGCTGGCCCGTTTCGGCTTCTCCCCGTCCTTGTCCTTCGCCTCCTCACCCAGCTGGACATAGGTGCCGAAGCGGCCGTTCTTGACCCAGACGGGAAGGCCGGTCGCCGGGTCCTCGCCCAGGTTCCGGTCGCCCGTCTCCCCCTCATCCCCGACCGACAGCGGGCGGGTATAGCGGCACTCCGGATAGTTGGAGCAGCCGATGAAGCCGCCGCTGCGGCCCAGCTTCAGCGACAGCCGGCCGGTGCCGCAGCTGGGGCAGATGCGGGTGTCGATCTCGCGCCCGTCCTCCCCCCGCTTCTTGGGGAAGAAGTGGGGGCCCAGCGCCTCATCCAGCGCGTCCAGCACCTGGGTGATGGTGAGGTCGCGCGTGTCCTCCACCGCGGTGGAGAAGTGGCGCCAGAACTCCCGCAGCACCTCTTTCCAGTCGATCCGCCCGCCGGAGACGTCGTCCAGCTTGCCTTCCAGCTCCGCCGTGAAGCCGTACTCCACATAGCGGGCGAAGAAATTCTCAAGGAAGCTGGTGACCAGACGGCCGCGATCCTCCGGCACGAAGCGCCGCTTCTCCAACCGCACATAGTTGCGGTCCTGCAGCACCTGCAGGATGGAGGCATAGGTGGAGGGGCGGCCGATGCCCAGCTCCTCCAGCTTCTTCACCAGGCTCGCCTCGGTATAGCGGGGCGGGGGCTGGGTGAAGTGCTGGTGCGCGTCCAGCTTGCCGCGGGACAGGTCGTCGCCGTCCTTCATGTTGGGCAGGCGGCGGTTCTCCTCATCCTCCCCGTCATCGTCGCGGTCCTCCTGATAGACCTTCAGGAAGCCGTCGAAACGGACGACGGAGCCGGTGGCGCGGAACACCGCCTCCGCCCCCTTGGACATGATGTCCACGGTGACCTGGTCCAGCACGGCACTCGCCATCTGCGATGCCATGGTGCGCTTCCAGATCAGCTCGTAGAGCCGCAGCTCATCCTTGTCCAGGAAGCGCGACAGCTGGTCCGGGCGGCGGAACAGGTCGGTCGGGCGGATCGCCTCGTGCGCCTCCTGCGCGTTCTTGGCGGCCACCTTGTAGATGCGCGGCTTCTCCGGCACATAGGCGTCGCCATAGCTGGACAGGATCATCCGCCGCGACTGGTCGATCGCCTCCCCGCTCAAGGAGACGCCGTCGGTTCGCATATAGGTGATCAGGCCGACGGTCTCCCCGCCGATGTCCACGCCCTCATACAGCTTCTGCGCCGTGCGCATCGTCTTGGTGGCGCCGAAGCCCAGCTTGCGGCTGGCCTCCTGCTGCAGGGTTGACGTGGTGAAGGGGGCGTAGGGGTTACGCCGCACCTCCTTGCGCTCCACCCGGCCCACGCGGAACAGCATCGGCTTGATGCGGGCCAGGGCCGCTTCCGCCGTGCCCTTGTCGCCGAGGGAGAATTTCTCCAGCCGCTTGCCGTCCAGCTGGGTCAGGCGGGCGGTGAAGGTCTGGCCGTCGAAGGTTTTGAACTCCGCCTCGATGGTCCAGTATTCCTGCGGTTGGAAATCCTCGATCTCCGATTCGCGCTCACAGACCAGCCGCAGGGCGACCGACTGCACGCGCCCCGCCGACCGGCTGCCCGGCAGCTTGCGCCACAGCACCGGCGACAGGGTGAAGCCCACCAGATAGTCCAGCGCGCGCCGCGCCAGATAGGCGTCCACCAGCTCCTGGTTCACGTCGCGCGGGTTGGCGATGGCGTGCTGGACGGCGCTCTTGGTGATCTCGTTGAAGGTGACGCGCTTGCAGTCCACCTTCGACAACAGCCGCTTCTGCGCCAGCAGTTCCTTCACATGCCAGGCGATGGCCTCCCCCTCGCGATCAGGGTCGGTGGCCAGATAGACATGGCTGGCGGCCTTCACGGCGCGGGCGATCTCGTCGATATGGCGCTTGGAGCGGTCACCCAGCTCCCAGTCCATGGCGAAATCCTCCTCCGGCCGGACGGAGCCGTCCTTCGGGGGCAGGTCGCGCACATGCCCGTAGCTGGCCAGGACCGTGAAATCGGACCCCAGATACTTGTTGATGGTCTTGGCTTTTGCCGGGGACTCGACGATGACGACGCTGCTGCCAGGCAAGGGGAACCCGCCTTTCGGATCCGTGACGCGATGGATGTGGCGGGGTTCAGATCAGGCTGACCCGTCCACCCGGATGGATCTGGATGCGGCCGGCCAGCTCGAATTCCAGCAGGACCGTCCGGACCACCCCGGCAGACAATTGGCAGCCCCGGATCACTTCGTCAATTAGAACAGGGGTGGGCGACAGGCTTTCGGCGATCAGGCGGCGGGCATTTTCCACCTCCCGCTCGTCCGGCGTGTCGGGGGGCAGGGGGGCGGTGCCCCTGGTCTGCGCCGCGCTGAACAGGTCGCGGTCGCGTTCGCCGAAGGGCTGGCCCGCGACACGGCGCAACACCTCCAGCACATCCTCGGCGCTTTCCACCAGGGTGGCGCCGTCCTTGATCAAGCGGTTGCAGCCCTGGGCACGGGGGTCGGCGGGGCTGCCGGGAATCGCCATGACCTCCCGCCCCTGGTCGTTCGCCATCCGCGCCGTGATCAGGCTGCCGGATTTCAGCGCCGCCTCCACCACCACCACGCCCAGCGACAGGCCGGAGATCAGGCGGTTGCGGCGGGGGAAGTGGCGGGCCTGCGGCTCGGTCCCCAGGGGCGACTCGGCCACCAGCAGCCCGCGCCCCTTCAACTCGGCATGCAGGCCCGCATTCTCTGGCGGATAGACCACGTCGGCCCCGCCGGCCACCACCGCCGCCGTTCCCTCCCCCAGCGCCCCGTGATGGGCGGCCGTGTCGATCCCGCGGGCCATGCCGGAGACGACGAGGAACCCGTGCTTGGACAGTTCGCGGGCCAGCCGCTCCGCCATGTTCCGGCCGGCGATGCTGGCGTTGCGCGCGCCCACGATGGCGACCGCCGGACGCTTCAGCAGCTGGGGGTGGCCCAGCAGGGACAGGACCGGGGGCGCGTCGTCGATGGCGGCCAGGGCGCGCGGATAGTCGGGCTCACAGGCGCAGAGAAGCCGCCCGCCCATCCGCTCCAGCCCCGCCACCTCCCGTTCCGCCTCCGCCCGCGAGGGGATGCGCAGCGGATGGGCACGCCCGCCCCGGCGCGCCAGGTCGGGCAGGGCGGCCAGCGCCGCGGACGCGGTGCCGAAGCGCTCCAACAGGCGGTGGAACGTGACAGGTCCGACATTCTCCGCCCGGGTGAGGCGGAGCCAGTCGAGGCGTTCGGGAGGGGTGAGGGGACGGCGGAGCGATTGCATACAAGAAGCTTGTACAGGGCAAAAAATTCGTCAACCCCTGATGAAAGAAGGAATGCCTATCGCCATCATGCCGCGCCTCAGGGTAGAATGAGGCATCGCGTTGGTATGCTTCAGGAGGGGCGACATGATCCCGCAGTCGTGCATCGACTTCATCGTGGGTGAAGAAGTCGGGGGTCAGTCATATTACACCAAGTTCGCCTGCCACCCGTCCTGGCCCGGCGGCTCCTCCGGCGTCACCATCGGCGTCGGCTATGATCTGGGCCAGACGAACGCGCAGGGCTTCCAGGCGATCTGGGGCGACAAGCTGGACGCCGGCAGCGCCGGGCGACTCG
>JARWLF010001032.1:0-11669 GCA_029853055.1 Scenedesmus sp. KT-U | reverse complement strand
CGCCAGCTCCGCCCGGGACAGGTTGTCCCGGCCGTGATCGTCGGACAGGAAGCCTTCCCCCCGCTCCGCCGTCCATTTCACCGGGCGGCCCAGGCGCCGGCTGGCCAGGATGGTCAGCACATATTCGGGATAGCAGAAGATCTTCATCCCGAACCCGCCGCCGACATCGGGGGTGAGGATGTGGAAGCGGTCCGCTGCCTCTCCGAAGCAGCTGGCCAGCAGGTTGCGGATCAGGTGCACCCCCTGGCTGCCCACCCACAGCCGGGTGCGGCCCAGCGCGGCGTCATGGTCGGCCAGGCATGCCCGCCCCTCCATCGCGTTGGGGACGACCCGGTTGTTCACCAGGTCCAGCCCGACGATCCGGTGGGCGGTGGCGAAGGCGGCATCGACTGCGGCGCTGTCCCCCTTTTCCCAGTCGAAGCAGAGGGTTGCCGCAATGTCCTCAGACGCTGCGGCAAGGTCGGTGACGGAGGGGAGGGGGGCGTAGTCGATGGCGACCAGCTCCGCCGCGTCGCGCGCCTGCTCCGTCGTTTCCGCCACCACCAGGGCCACCGGCTCCCCCACGTGGCGGACGCAGCCGCGGGCCAGGACGGGCCGCGGCCGGTAGACCATGTCGCTGCCGTCCCGGTTCTTCAGCCGGACCATGCAGGGGATGTCCTTCACCCCCGCGTCGGCCAGATCGTCGGCCGTCAGCACCGCCAACACACCGGGGGCGGCCAGGGCATCGGCTGTGTCCACGCCCCGCAGCTCCGCATGGGCATGCGGGCTGCGCACCACCACGGCGTGGGCCGTGCCGTCCAGGCGGATGTCGTCGGTATAGCGTCCCTGACCGCGGAGCAGGCGGGCATCCTCCGTCCGGGGGACGGGTTGGCCGATGCCGAACTTCATCATGGTGGCTCGATCCTCTGCCGCTTGGGCGCCGGGACAGCGATGATAGGGGGCGGCGGGCGATGTGCAACAGGGGAAGGCCGCCATGCTTCCGCCGGGGACCGCGCTGCTGCTATCCTGGCGGCGTGACCACAGCAGGATGATCCAGGATGTGCGGCCGCTTCGTGCTGGCGACACCGGTGGCGGAGATCGGGCGCATCTTCGGCGTGGCCGAGCGCCCGAATCTGGAACCGCGCTGGAACATCGCCCCCACCCAGATGGTCGCCACCATCCGCTACGCCCCGGAGGCGGAGGTGGAGGCGAAGGCGGGGGAGGGCGCAGCGCCCCGCCAGCTGGTGCCGATGCGCTGGGGCCTGGTGCCCTTCTGGGCCAAGGACGCGGCCATCGGATCGAAGATGATCAACGCCCGCGCCGACACGCTGGCGGAAAAGCCCGCCTTCCGGGAGGCGTTCCGGCGCCGGCGGGTCCTGATCCCCGCGGACGGCTTCTATGAGTGGCAGGCGGTGGGGAGCAGGAAGCAGCCCTATTACATCCATCCTGCCGCCGGCGGGCCGCTGGCCTTTGCCGGGCTGTGGGAAAGCTGGCGCGGGCCGAAGGGGGAGGCGCCGCTGCCGGAGCCGATGGTGAGCTGCACCATCGTGACCACCGACAGCAACCGCACGCTCTCCTTCCTGCATGACCGCATGCCGGTGATCCTGGACCCCGCGGACTGGGCGGCCTGGCTGGACCCGGCGACGCCGGTACCGGCCCTGTCCGCGCTGCTGCGGCCGGCGCCGGAGGGGCTGTTGCAGACCACGCGGGTCGCCCCGCTGGTCAATGCCGTCCGCAATGAGGGGCCGGAGCTTGTCCGCCCCCTGGCGGAGGAGCCGCGGCTGCTATGAAGGGCTGGGCAGCGGGCGTTCTGGCAAGGGGCGTGCTGGCAGGGGCGATGGCGGCGGGGGCGCTGCCGGCGGCGGCGCAGGAGGTGGTGGACGCCGCCACCGCCCGGGAGGTGCTGGCGCTGGAGGGTGACCGGCTCAGCATCGACGGGCAGCTGATCCGCCTGTACGGCATCGACGCGCCCGACCCGGGCCAGCGCTGCGTCACCGCGCGGCGGGTGGAGTATGATTGTTTCGAGATGTCCCGGCTGGCGCTGACCCGGGTGATCGAGGCGGCCCCCCCGGTCTGCACCCTGATGGCAGGCAGTCAGGACGGGGCGCGGCTGGGCCGCTGCACGGTCAATGGCCAGGATGTCGGCGGGTTCATGGTGATGAGCGGGTGGGCCATGGCGTTCCGCCGGGTCAGCCAGGAATACACCCGGCAGGAGGCGCAGGCGATGTCCCGCCGCCGCGGCCTTTGGAACGGACGCGCGGACGCCCCCTGGATATGGCGCGACCGCCGTCTCCAGGGGGCGGGATAGGGCTGCCGATGCCCCCGGCAGCCCCGCCGCAAGGAGCGTCGATCAGGTGCGCGTCGTGCGGTTCGGCCGGGCCACCATGCGGTAGATCGCCAGCAGGATGATCGCGCCCACGATCGCCCCGATCAGCCCGGCCCCTTCGCCGGCCTGATACCAGCCGATGGCCTGGCCCAAATATGTGGCGATGAAGGCGCCGGCGATGCCCAAAAGCGTCGTGATGATGAAACCGCCCGGATCACGGCCGGGCATGATCAGCTTGGCGATGATCCCGGCGACCAGGCCGATGATCAGGGTCCAGATGATCCCCATGTTTCAGCTCCCCTCTATCAGAATTGGTTGATGCAGCGTCAACCCGCCAGCCGGGGGCGCGGTTCCCGTGCTGCCGCAAGGGTCAATCAGATCGGGTTTCCCTCACGAACCAAAAGGAGTAGACTGGATCGATACGTAGGTATGTCTTATCCTCACGTGCTGAACGGACTTGCTGGAGGAACCATGCGCGCCCGCCGAACCGCCCGAATCCTGCTGGGGACCACCGTCCTGGCCGGGCTTCCCTTCATCGCCCTCGCGCAGCAGACCTCGCAGGTCGAGCAGGTCGCACAGACGAACACCCCGCTGCCCCCCGCGTTGCAGGCCGCGGTGTTGAGCGGAAATCAGCAGCAGATCGTCCAGGCGATCAACGTGCTCAGCGCCGGCAACCCCACCCAGGCGGCGAATCTGGCTGCCAGCGTAGCCAATGCAGCGCAGCAGTTGATTAACACCAATCCGGTGGCGGCGGCCCAGGCGGCCAGCGGCGCGATCTCCGTGATCCAGCAGAACCCGGCCATTGCGACGGCAGGCCCGCAGCAGACGGCGCAGGTGCTGACCACCGCGGCCCGCATCGCCACGTCGCCTGCCGTGCAGCAGACCAATCCGGGTATGGCGGCCCAGGTGGCCACCGGCGCCCTCTCGGTCGCCACGCGTACCGGCGACAGCGTGGTCATCGCCCAGACGGCGCAGGCCACGGTCGCCGTGGCGCAGACGCTCGCCGTTATCAACCCCGCCTCGGCCGCCCAGTTGACGAATGCCGCCGTACAGGCCGTGTCGACCCCGGCGGTCATGCAGGCAGCGCCTGCCGCCGTCGCGCAGGTGGTGTCGAACGCCGGCCAGATCATCAGCTCCCCGGCGGTGGTGGCCGCAGCGCCGGGGGCCGCGGCGGCCATCGCCACCACCAGCGTCCAGATCGTCTCCAACCCGGTGGTGTTCCAGGCCGCCCCGTCCGCGGCGGTGGCGGTGATGTCGACTGCCGTCACCGTTACGTCCTCGGCGGCGGTCCAGGCTGCGGCACCGCAAGCGTCGGCGACGGTGGTTCAGGCTGTCACCTCGGCCGGCCAGAACCCGACCCTGAACCAAATCTCCCCGAACCTGTCCAACCAGGTGAATGCGGTGGTGACGCAGCAGGCTCAGCCGGCGCAAAACCAGCCGCAGCAGACCCAGCAGCAGGCCCAACCCACGTCGCCCCCGCCCCCGCCGCCGCCTCCCCCGCCGCCTCCCCCGCCGCCGCCGCCGCCGCCGGCCAGCCCGGCCTGATCCCGGCGCGGGCCTTCTCGATCATCCCCTGCGGGCCACCCCGCAGGGGATTTTCGTTTGGGGGCACTGTGGCGAAGCACGGGGCGGGTGCGGGCCTGGCCCGCGCAGGACAGCCGAAGCCATGCGCGATACGCGCTGACCGGCGCCGCGTGAACAGGTACGAACTGGTGGAAAAGGGTGGCGGCGCCCTGCGCCTGCCCGAGTGACGGATGGTGGGCGCGGTAGGGATTGAACCTACGACCCCCGCCGTGTGAAGGCGATGCTCTCCCGCTGAGCTACGCGCCCATCCGTCGTCGAAAACCGCTTAAAACCTCGCTGTCTGCCATCAGCGTATAGCCATGGCGAGC
Organism: Scenedesmus sp. KT-U; assembly: GCA_029853055.1. Classification (NCBI taxonomy): domain Eukaryota; kingdom Viridiplantae; phylum Chlorophyta; class Chlorophyceae; order Sphaeropleales; family Scenedesmaceae; genus Scenedesmus; species Scenedesmus sp. KT-U. Next base: position 7,472 of record JARWLF010001032.1, on the reverse strand, counting down.
GGCTTCAAAGCCCTAAATCCGCTTCTCGCTGTGACGCCAGTGTGACAGCACACGATACCCTTGAACTCCACGAGTCCATATCATACATTCCAGCCGGACCTTGGTGCGGCACGACTGCAACCGTCTGGGGGTGCGATCCCCAATACGGGCCTTGGTATTGCCGGGCCGGACATCTGCGGACCGCCGGGCAAACCGAAAGCGAAGATCGATAGAGCGCATCCGTATCCCGCGAGGCTACGGCTGCTGGCGATGAGCCTCGCTTCGTCTTTCGGGTATTAAGCATGGAAACCCTCACAGTTTCAGAAGTGGCCCGAGTCCTGCGCGTGGCGCGTAGCACTGTCTACAGCCTATGGAATCGTGGCGAAGGTCCCCCATTCATTCAGATCGGGGGACAGCGGCGCATTTTCCGCGACCAATTCGAAGCGTGGCGGAATCGACAAGATGCCGCTGCCTAAATGAAAGACCCCCGACGGGTGCGAACCGTCGAGGGTCAATAATGAACCGAAAATTTACTGTCTAGGTGACCTATGAATAACACACGTCCGTCCGTTCAGGCAACGTCCGCGCTTCCGCATCTGGTAGACTCCCAAGAAGAGTTTATCTTCCGGAATACAGCACCGCGCTACTACGCGAAGGGTTTGCCGGTCATTCCGCTCTATCCGAAGGACAAGAGGCCGGTTCCGCTGAACTGGCAGCGCTTCCATGATTCTCTGCCCACCCCTGATGAACAGGCGGAATGGACTCAGACGAGTGGTCATTGCAATATCGGTCTGGTGCTGGGCAGACAGTCGGGCATTAGTTGCATCGACATCGATACAGATGATGAGAACCTGATCCGCGCTATTCTGGCTGTGCTGCCTCGCTCGCCTTGGTCCCGCATCGGATCTAAGGGAATGGCCATTGCCTATCGGTTCAATGACGTGCCGACGTTCCGGATAAAGGATGCAGTAACGGGGGCAATGCTGGTGGAGCACCTCTCCACCAAGAACCAACTTGTACTGCCCCCTTCGATCCATCCGAAGACGCAGCGACCGTATGAGTCCAACTCCGATCTGTTGAACGTGATTGGTGATCTGCCGCTAATCCCCACAAACATCGAAGGCATTCTTAGGGAAGCTCTAAAAGAGAAGGGTATAGAAATCAATGCAGCAGCAGGCCGCCACATTGTCGCTAAATACACCGGGCACGGAGGTAGAGACGATGCGATGATAAAGAACGCCGGATTCTTTGCTGGTGCCGTACTGCGGGGAGATTGCTGCTTGCTAAAGGCTATGGAGGATTTGCAGGCATGGTACGATACCTGCATTGAGAAAGTAGAAGGTGATGATATCGACATTGACAAGGGTATTCAGGCCCTTGTGAAGTTCATTGCTCGAGACATAGAAAGGGGCCGGCTACTTCCCACCGGATGGGATTCTGGTCTGTCAGAGGACGAAAAGCAGTCCCTTGGCTTCAAGGAAGAGGATGTGGACTTCAACTACAATTGCTCTGACTACGGCATCGCCGAGGCATTGGAAGATCGGTTCAGGGGTGATTTTCGGTGCGTTGGAAAAACATGGTATCTTTACTGTGATGGCGTGTGGGCACCCGATGCCGGTATGGAGCGGGAAGCCGTCTACCGTCAAATTGTTGAGGAGGTGGGGGCTAAGCTGTATCGAGTCATTCAGAAGTTGAATCGTGCCAAGGGTGACCCGATGCAGGAACGCCTGCTTAACAACAAGCTTCAGGAGCTTGCGGCCATGCAGGCCTTCGTCCAAAGGCGTTCGACGAAGGACAATGCCTTCAACTACGCCAAAGGCTTTTCCGGGATTGTCCTACCGTCGTCCAGCATGTTCGACGCAAAGCCCAATCTGTTCAATGTCGCAAACGGCACCTTGGACCTCGAAGACGGGACTCTGCTGGACCATGACAGGGAGCATCTCCTTACAAAGAAGAGCCCGATTGCCTATGATGAAGAGGCAGAGTGTCCGCGCTTTGAGGGGTTCATGAGCGATATCATGCTCAATGACCCTGAGATGGTTGGGTTCATGCAGCGTCTGTTGGGCTACGCACTGCTTGACGGAAACCCTGCGCAGGTGTTCCCGATCTTCTACGGGCCGACGGCTGCGAATGGTAAGAGCACGCTTCTGTCGGTGCTCGCCCACGTTCTGGGTCCGTATGCGACCACCGCACCGGCTACTACGTTCCTGGCGACTAATAACAAGAATGAGGCACGAAACGATCTTGCCGTACTGAAGGGTGCGAGATTGGTAACGACCTCGGAACTTCCTGGCAATGCCCGGTTAGACGCTGATCTCATCAAGAGGGTGACGGGTGGAGATAAGATTTCAGCCCGGCTGCTTTACGATAACTTTGGTGAAGGGGCTTCGCATTCCGCAGCAGGTTCTGAATCGTACCGATGAGTATGTGAAGGAGTCGGACTTTATCGGCCGCTTCCTCGAGGACAGGTGCGAAATAGCGGACGAAGCCACTTGGGGAGTGTATGATCATGTATATGATCGTACACTCCCTTTTGTTAAGATAAGTGAGCTATATCAGTGGATTGGCCGATTTTGGCCGCTGGTTGTGTATGGTGTGTACCTTTATCTTCATTGTTCTCTCCAATAAGGAAAGTCATGTAATTATATTTCTCCTTATTTCTATTTATTTTTTTGCTGTTTAAACATACACACCATACACTTTTCCTTTAAAGCATTGAAAATAAAGGAGAATGGTTCTTTCGAGCATACACTATCTGTGCACTAAACGTGCATCCACCGTACACAACCGCGGTACCGGTGGCTGCCGGGAGCGGATAGGTCAACATTGTTGACCTATTTTATAACACATTGTACACTTGGGGCGTGTGAAATATGGGTGTGCCATGCCGATCTGGAAACCCCGCGATTATTTGGCCAACAAACAGTTAGGTCCCGCTCCCGACTGCCCACCCTGGCGCCTGCTGCCGTCCAAGGTGCTGGTCGCATGGTTCCGCACCACCCTGATAACCCTGTCCCACTGGCGACGGCCGCATGCCGGGGGGCCACGGTGCTATCAGGACGGCCGAACGAAACGCTTCTGGTACCGACATAGCGATGTCCGCGACTGGTTGGCTGACCGTGAACCCGATTGGCCCGCCCACGCCCGCGCCTATCTGCAGGAGAACCGGGCCACAATCGAGCTGTGGCTTAGGAACTGGTGCAAGCCCTTGAAGCCGGCGCAGGCGCTGGCGTTCCATAACTTCTGGGAGCGGCGAGACAGTCTAAACGAGATAGAACTTCACGAAATGCTGTCTCTTCTAGACAAAGCCGCTGTATTTGGCCGAGTAACCGAAAAACCAAAAAGGCTGGACCTTTTTAATTGATCTTCTATACTCTTGCGATCAACACAAACCGCGGGAGTATCCCATGGACTATTATTTTACTAAATACCGCTCCGCCCAATCTTCACTGCCGGGCGATGGCGGTTACTTTGAGCTGGACGAACTCTGTGTTCCCAACGTGATCCGGTGCAGCACTGCCCCGCGCTTCACGTCCCCGGCCATGGATGCCACGCCCGAACTGCTGATGAGCGGCGCTGTGGCACGGCTGGGGGTGACGATGGGCGGTTACACGTCCGAAACCGCCCGGAGCTTCGGCCGGCTGGCATGCCTGCTGTGGCAGCACTCCGACGATTGGGCGGAGGCCCTGGCCAAGCGCAAGCCGATCCCGTCCCCGGCCTTCCGCGCACTCTGCCGACATGTGAAAGCCATCGGTCCCTATGAGCGGATCGAGGCCACTCCCACCAATTTCCGCGGGACGGCCTGGATTGTAGAGCTGGTGCGGCGGCAGCCGATCCTTGATCCCAAGTCGGACACTATGACCACCCGGCTTGTCCGGGAACGGCTGTGCGACGTGGCCCTTGCAGAGCCACAGCCGGTGGAAAGCCTGGCGCGGTGGTTCGGCGCGGTGATCGAAGCGGCCGCTCAATTCGTCGAAGCGTTGGAAGCCGTCCAGATGGCGCGGACTGCCGACGGTACCGTCCTCTGCGACCCTGAGGACGTGGAGCTTCTGGACCGGCACGGGCCGTGGGCGGTTGAGCCGGACGATTTCGGCCACGTGGTGAATGACCAGGGCGTTCGGGCTGTAAACCTGTTGATGAAGCCCGGCCCCTACGAGACGCTGACCTTCTTCAACGGCGACCGCACCGACCTGCGGCGGGTGAATCTGGCCCTGACTGATAAGCCCTGCCGTGAAACGCTGATCCTCGACCGTGACGTTGCCAACCGGCTGCACAGCCTGTGTGTCGCGTGGCAAGTAACCCCGTCCGAACTGATGGAAAAATTCCTGCGTGGATAAAAAAACCCCCGCCATTTCTAGCGGGGGCGAGGGAACCGATGGATATTCACAATATAATGATAGGGGATCGGAATGGCAAGAGTAGAGCTTAACCTTGATGATGGTTACTTCAAGAGACTTCAGGCGATGGCAGATCAGCGCGGCTGCTCTGTTCAAGCGATGATTATTGCGCTGATCGAGGATCGGAAGCCGGCGCAGCTAAAGGCTTCCTCCCCCATGCCTACGGGGGCGTTCAATGTTCGCCGATAGCCGCAATCCCCGGTCTGTGCAGCCGCCGCCACCGTGGTTCACACCCCCGGTGCGGGCGTCGGCGGAAACGGCTGTGCAAATCCTGGCACAGCTCCCCGCCCCGCTCCGTCGCCCTGCTGTGGTGGCCATCCTAAACGTGGGGAAGGCGGGGCCAGCAAACGAGGGCGTGACGCATCTCCTGCACCTGTTGGATCGGCTGGAAAACTGAATTTTTCTGGTAGAGAAAAATACAACCATCAAACGACAACAAGCAAAATAATACAATAAAAAGGTGGTGCCCTTCAAGCGCAAAGAAGGCAGGGCGGGGAGTCCGACATCGCGCTACTGCCCCTCGGCCGCACCCCTCACTGTAACGTTCGTGAACGGCCGTTACGCCATCTGTAACGGAGCTTGTGAGGGGAGCTGTAACATGGGCCGCGTGTTTGGCTACGTCCGTGTATCGACTGTGGAACAGACAGAGGGCACGTCCCTGTCGGAACAGCGGCGACGGATCGAAGGTCTGTCTACCGCAATCGGGAAGCCGGTGGCTCACGTCTACGAGGACGCAGGCGTTAGTGGCTCTGTGCCGCTCCGGGACCGTCCAGCCGGTGCGGAACTGGTGGCGACATTGCAGCCCGGCGATACCTTGCTTGCTTGCAAGCTAGATAGATTGTTTCGTAGTGCATCCGACGCCCTGGCGACGGCTGAACAGCTCAAAGCTCGAGGGGTGGACCTGATCCTTCTGGACCTTGGCACAGAGCCGGTAACCGGCACCGGTGTGGCGCGGCTGTTCTTTGGCATGCTGGCCCTGGTGGCAGAGTTTGAACGCCATTCCATCGCAGAGCGTCGGAGCATGGGCCAGAAAGCCAAGCGGGCCAGCGGGGGGCATATCGGCGGGGAAGCTCCGTTCGGATATCGCGTGCAAGGCACCGGCAAGGCAGCCGTCCTGGTCCCGGTCCCGGACCAGCTCCAAGCCCTGGAACAGATGAGGGAGCTGAAGGCGGCCGGGATGAGCCTACGGGCCATCTCTGCCGCAATGGCACAGCGTGGGGTGGCCATCTCGCACGTTGGCGTGGGAAGGGCGCTGGCCCGCTGATCTGGTAGTGATTGGGTGACCTAGCACCGTAACCAGCTAGGGACCGGGGGAGGACCGCGCAATGCGGACAAGCCCGGTGGTGGGAGCGGCCGCGGTCCGGTCCATAGCCCACCAGGGCCACCGGCATATGGTGGCCCGCTTGCCGGGGCGTGGGACTATAGTGCGGTGCAGGCCTGTTCTGCCCAAATTGCTTGAGCATCAACATCGCCGCCTTGCGGTATATGAGACCGAACAACTCGCCCGTTATTGATAAGAAAGAACGTCAACTTGAACCCTGTGTACCCGCCGAATGCATTTTTTGCATTCACCATATAGCAAACGCCGTGCCCTACCATAGTACTGCCAAATATACTTGACCATGCGGGTCGTGGCCCCTTGAGATGCCTGTACTGAGCGCTGTCGGGATCTTTTAGTCTGACTAGCATGTAGTCCTTAACGATTTGTTCATAGTTATTGGGGAAGGGACCGTAATCCATTTTGGCCAACTGCTCGGGCGTCGGTTTCGAAGCACATCCAGCAATTATCGTGCAAGCGGCTGCAAGAGACAGCACAGACCTTTTTGTTAACATGTTAACAACCCTCCGGTGAAATTTTCCAAATCTCGCATGTTCCATTTGCATAGACAAGATCCGTCGGGCGCTCTCATGCAGGCGTGCCCCTCTGGTTGAAAATGTGATCTGAAGGGGATTTTTCTAGCTTTTCAGCGATTCTCTCCGGGTGTAGGTGGGTATATCGTGCCAGCATTCTAAAGTCTCGATGACCTGAAACTACAGCCGCCTCGGGCACCGACAAGCCTTTCTCAAATAGGCGTGAGATGGCCTCGTGGCGTAGGTCATGAAACCGTAGCCCAATAGCCTTGGCCCGCTTCCTGATGCGTGCCCATGCGAGCCTAACGGAGTTCTCCGTTAATCTCATAAAAGGGCCACGATCCTCACTGCGCAATTCCGACAGGATTTCAAGCGCTCGGCTAGAAAGTGGTATCGTTCGCGGGAACCCGTTCTTCGTAACCGGGATTCGGAGTGTACGCCCGGCTACATGGCTCCATTCGATTCGCAGCAGTTCCGAGCGGCGCATGCCGGTTTCAATGGCGAGTTCCACGAAAGGCGGTAGTAGGGGGTTCCGGCAGCCTTCAAGGGCACGCTTCAAGGCTGATACGTCGTCAACCCGTCGTTCGCGTGGTGGCGGGTTCCGGGGGCGTGGAACCTCGGGCACGGGGTTGCGAACCGGAATGCGCCAGTCGCGGGCCGCGACCTTCAGTGCATGACTGAGTACGTTCAAATCCCGGTTCACGGTGCCAGCGCCCACGGTTGCCAAGCGCTCCCTGATGAACGTTGCAATGTGGGCCGTATTCAGGTCGGACAGCCCAACCCCGGCAAGGGGATAGCTCATCAGCTTGGCTATGCGGGCCGCTTCCTGCTTCACCCCGCGTTTGGTCGGGGTGATCTCAGCCGCATAGCGCTTTAGGAGATCCGCGACCGTAAGCCCTTTTAGAGCGGACCGGTCCGGTTCAACCCCCGCCTTGTCAGCCTGGATTTCCTGTTGCCGCGCCCATGCCAGGGCGTCGGACTTCAGGACGAAGGACTTCGATAGAGGCTTACAGCCATGACGGCGAACCTGAACCTGCCAGCGGTCGCCGCGCTTACGAATGGATGCCATCACGAAACCTCGTTGTGACGTGGTTGTGACAGCCGGATTTTTGGAGGTTTACGAGGGACCCGAAAAACGTAATCGTTCCAGGTTCTTACGGATGGTGGGCGCGGTAGGGATTGAACCTACGACCCCCGCCGTGTGAAGGCGATGCTCTCCCGCTGAGCTACGCGCCCATCCGTCGT
>JARWLF010001031.1:0-14107 GCA_029853055.1 Scenedesmus sp. KT-U | reverse complement strand
TGGCACGTGAGCTTTGGGATGCCCAGCCCACCGGCAGCCACCATCACGAACCGATGATCATGGGGCCGCCTCTTGCAAGCAGTGTTCTGACGGTTCATTTCGCATCCATAGATGCTTCTATCGTATACAATACATTTCTTCAAAAACATGCATTGTATTCTATTCATGTTGTCACTGCAGCCAACTTGCTGAATGACCCAAAATCTTCTAGTTTAACAAACAGCAATGCCATCATCCTCAGGGTATGTACTGTATGTATGCGATAGCTCGTAGTCGCTGTTTTCGGAGTGTGAGATGATGTGACACACATCCTGCCAGATGGTGTCGCACTGTTGTGGCGATCAGCTGCTGCTTCATGCAGGTCCTGCACCTTGGTATCGCATAGTGTGAAAGAAAGGGAATTTGGCTCATGCAGCAATTGTATGCAAAAAAAGATGAAATAAGCATGAAAAGCTGCTTCTAAGGGGCCGCCACCCAGAAAAAGTGCTGGGACATGAAGCAGGCTCAGAACCCTCTGCTGTTGATCCTGAGTGGTGCTGGCACAACTGCTGGAACTGGATTTGAGCGCCTGTGGAACAACTTCTCGGCAGAACCTGCTTACCTCTGTCACTGGCACAGCTATAACTGCTACTGCTTTTGATGGCGACTACATCATGCCATGGTCATGACCAATTCCAATACTTCGGCCCCTTCCGACAACAACAGCACACAGGTAAACACGCCCCCATACGAAGTCATAACAAGAAAAATCAAGCGAGGTTACTGATGTCGGATGCGGCTTCAGATCGACGTGCATACGCTACACACAACTCGGTCACAAGGTGAGACAGCAGCAGATGGTTGAGCACCTAATGTACAACTATTTTGAGTCTGGACTGACAAATTAAAATCTGAGCATGTGATTATGCTGGTTTCTAGTGCAAACTATTGCTGTTGCGGCTCTTGAGCATGAGCACGGATGGTCACTGCAGACTCATGCTGCCAATATGGCTGGTTGATATGTTCGTGTCCGCAGCACGACAGCTGATGTACGGAACTTCTCTAGTCCTGCATATAGGTCTTTCTATTGCAGACGCACTTGCTGGGTGCTGACAGCTCTCCCTCTGGACCTTCCGAAGCGGTTACATTGCAACGTACGGCAGCATCACAACGAGCAGGCCAGCCATAATACTACATTCATCTCCTTTCTGACATACCAACAAACCGTTTGGTTTGAGTCCTCCGCTGAGACCTCTTCTCGGCCAGTAAACCCTCTATCCCCTCTACGCCACATTTTACTTTTCAGCAAGCCACGCTATCCTGTGTCGTTCTCTCAAGTTGGGGCACAACGACAGTCACAAGTCCCCTTCACTTGCTGCTGCTGCAATGGCCCTTCTCACACGCAGTCGCCTCGCTTGTGGGGCCCGCAATGCCGTGGTGCCCAGTGTGCCCCGTAGCAAGCTGTCTATTAGACGCTACATTGGCAGGGTTGCAGCAATTGAAGAACCTGCAACAGCATCTCAACCTGAGCTCAGCTCTGCCGTCAGTGTCCCAGAGAACGTGGTGCCGGGAAAGGACTACAAGATTGAGGAGCTCGATGCAGCACAGGAAGAGCTACTTTCATGGATGCTTTTCTGGGATAATGCAGCACAGGAAAAGGACCTGGACGAGATGCAGGACTATGAGGAACTCACAGACAATATTGCCGAGGACCCAGAACTAGAGCAGGAGATTGAGGCAATGATAGATAAAGCCTCCGAAGTCAGCCTCCGACCAGGAGAAAAGGTTATTGGCACAGTATATGAAGTGGATGAGGATGGAGCCTATGTGGAAATTGGTGCAAAGTCAGCTGGTTTCGTGCCACTTTCTGAGTGCTCTCTGGCCCGACTCAAGTCGGTGAGTGATCTGTGCACCTAAAAAAGTGTTCAACTTTGGTAAGGCAGCTCGCTTCTGGACAGTGATTGCAGTCGACAACGACACCATGGCAGCTTACTGTTGCTGACATCACTGCTGTTACTGTCTGATGCAGCCCCTGGAGGTGCTGAGGCCAGGCATGCAGCGTGAGTTCATTGTTGCAGAGGAGGAAGATGAGTACGGAGAAATTATTCTCAGTCTTGCAGCCATCGAGGTAGGTGCTGTTGATGTTCTGTTGGATGCTGCTGTAGATGCTGCATGCCAGGTGTTGTCAACCAAATCATCTGTGTGCAAGTAGGTGGTTCATGAGGTTTGGAGCGCACATTGCACTGGTCCCATCCTCTGCTTCATCACAACCCTGTGTTTTGAGAAAGTGTGTGGCGCATGTTGTACGAGGCACTAAGACAGTTCATGGTACCACAAATGTGTATGTTGCCTATCTAGTCTGGCTAATTGTGCTGGACTGTGTCCTGATTCAGACGCTTTCGGTCTTGTGTTCGCAGGCACAAATATTCTGGCACAGAATCAGGCAAATGCAGGAGAACGATTGCCCTGTGTATGTAACAGTAACAGCAGCTACTCGAGGTGGTCTCCTTGTGCAGTATCAGCATCTGGAGGGCTTCATCCCAGCAAGCCACATTGGGCAGGTCAGTTGCAGTCGAGTGTTTGCAGTCGTGATGTCGATAGTGCTTGCAGAAGCAGCTGGGTTTAATCAGGCATCTCTGCTCAAGTGTAGGCTTTTTGTTGTTCTTTTCATCCCAGGTTGTTTTCGTGCAGCAAGGTCAACAGCAGCATCGCATGCTTTAGCGCTGCATGTCATTCCAAGCTGCTTTCTGTGTAGTACAGACGCTTGAGTATCTTCTGTCCACATGTGACTGCCAGGTGGTGTGTGTTGCTCTTATGTGCACATGCTGTGCTGATCACTTGCATTCGATAACGTGTGCACCACCCATTGTACTAATGCTGTGTGTGCTGTTGACAGAACCTCAACACCGATAATCTGGAGGAGTATGTTGGTTACGAGCTGCCTGCGAAGTTCCTGGAGGTCGACGAGGTAAGCCTCAGTGGTTCACGGGAGGAACAAGCCGTTGTAGGCAAGCACTAAGCATTGAGGGCTATAGCTAGCGGCATATCAGACATCTGCAATAGAGGTGGCGATGATGTATGGCACAGAGACCTTCTTGTGTATCTGCAGCTGTCACTGATTGAGTGGACGAGGGTGCTGACACTGATGTTGGTTTGCTTCTGCAGGAGGAGGAGCGTTTGGTATTCAGCCACCGTCGTGCCAGCAGTGACACTGACATGCAGAACTTCAAGGTCGGTGATGTGGTCACCGGTGTCGTGCAGTCAGTAAAGGTATATGGTGCTTTCTTGGATATTGGAGGTGCTATGGGTCTGTTGCACATCAGTCAGATCACACATGAGCGCCTTACAACAGTGGAGCAGGTCCTGCAGGTAAGCTGCGAAGTGCAGACAGAAGTCGGATGTTGCTTGAATGCTGATTGCTGCCTCACCGCATAGCCTGCAACATCTGAGCAGTTCTGATAGATCAAAGTGGGGAGATCTGCAACCAGACGATGATGTATGTTGCATGCTAGCGAATTGGTCTGTCTTCATCTGCTTGCATCCTTCATTCGACCCAATATAATGAACACCTGGTACTGCATGTTGAGCATGCGCTTGAGCTTGCCACACCTGGATGTATCGGATCATCCAGCTCTTGCTGATCAGGATTACACGTGTATATGCTGCTGTAGGTTGGCGATAAGCTCAAGGTCATGATCCTCAGCATGGATCGTGATAAGGGCCGTGTCACGCTCAGCACAAAGAAGCTTGAGAAGGAGCCAGGAGATATGCTGCGTGACCCACAGCTGGTGTTTGAGAATGCAGAAGCAATGGCTGAAGATTTCCGTACCCGGGTAACAAGTTCAGATGGCCAGTATGTTGACGACGATGTCATGGCAGCACAGCAAGGATATGCAGCCAACCCCATGCAGCCGGATGATGGACAGCAGCAGTATGCATTCGACACCCAACCATAAGCAGACGGTGCTGCAGGAGCAGCAGCGGCTTCAGCAGCAGTTGTTATTTTTGGTTTGGCATGGCATCCAGCAGGTGTGCAAACACAGCACTGTAGGTATCAATTGCAATGCAGCAGTTGCCTGGGATATCTCAGGCTGGTACGGCAGGGGTTTCAATGGTATTCGTAGATGGATGAAGGGTGGCTGGCACGGCATAGTAAAGCATGTGCACAATGAAAGACAGCAGTTTCAGAAGGTATGCATAGACACTGCAGATGCTGTTTGGGACGACTGGGCCCATTAATAGTCAGACACATCCGATGAGGATGGCAGTGACTCAGAGCTTGCGAAGCTTGCTGAGTTTTGTGCCCCTTTGTTGCTTGCAGTAATTGCTGCACAATGTTTTCGTAGTCGACTGCAACCGTGTAATGTAGTATGGCATGATATATCGCACACACTCATAGCAAGTTGTGCAGGTTGCAGCTGATCAATGCCTTTTTGTTGGTTCAGGCATATTGCATATAGTGCCATCTTGCAAGCTGCAAATGACCGCCCCGATGTGTGCTGTGTGCGTCATGTTACTTGGCTGGGTTGGCAATGGAGGTGTGCATTTGTCGGCTATTTTGAAGTTCTGTTGCAGCCGTAACATCACGGCTCCATCACCCCATTACTGCACGTATCAATGAAACTATCTACATCTTGTCCATCGGGCTGGGCAGGCCCTTCATCGACAGGAAATGGGCTTCTGATCTCCCCATATTGCATACGTGTCTTGTTCACTTCACGGGAGTGAGACGTCCAACTTCCGAAAGTAACTATATATAACTTGGCTATTAGGACGCAGTTGATACTCGGCTGCTGCACAATGGACCAGTGGATGACCCTGCAATACATCACATGAGCTGTATACCTTTTATGGCCACAGGCCAACACCCCGTTCATCTCTCTGCTCGGAAGTAAATATATATGAACTGTATATACAACTACTTGCGAAGGTCGGTCGGGCAACTCGGACAGCATTACCGCAGTAAGCAAGCAGAGTCGGTGACCAATCTGGCCGCCTGCATTTTCGGCTCTCACGTTCTTTTTGAGCCAGAGTCATGCGATGGTTGCTATAGTTGCATTGCACCCACAGCGCGAGGCAGCACGCACTCGAGAACCATACACGGCTGATCTACTGTAAATGTCCAATGTACGCTGGGGGTGATCACGACTCTCCTGGAACCCTGATGACATGTGTAAACATTGCTATTGCACAACATAGTATGAATCGCCGAGGACAGTTGTTCAACTATACGCAGTAGTGGCGTATGGCTTTCCCGCAATTCTACTACGTACGCAGCTGGGAACCTACATCGTTGACTACATCTAACCAAGTTCTGAGTTCTAAGCTGCCAGCCCTGCAAGCATAACCAGCAATGAAGCCTTGCAGTACGTCGTGTGCGCAACATGCAAGCACGCGTTAGCCTGAAGAGCAATGTTAGTCTTGTAAGCAATACAGCTGTACGTGTATATGCCACGTTTCCTGGATCACGCAGAGCAGTGACAGCACACTGCCAAGCCAAGCACGGTGCCAGTGCGGAAGTGTCCGGCAAGAGGCCACCAGCCACGAAGCTTTTTCGTATACACTATATAAGAAGAGATCAAAACTATACTGTAAGTCACGGTGGCGCGCAGATTAAGCCTGCAACTGGCTCAACAGTCAACCACTGTCGACAGGTTGCTGGCCTAGGTTTGTCATCATGTAGAGCTTATGTGCAGCTTTCATCACCAAAATATGCATTGCAGGGTTGGGGGCTGCACGTGTGGGGTGATGTGATTCAGCCAACCCCCTGGAGCACCCCTTTGCCACCTTCAGGGCTTGGGCCTGAGGGCGCCTACTGGGATATCAAACTACTCACCTCAGCAAATCATGTTGGTGCATTGATTCACAAGGGCGAAGAAAAAGCAGCAGGTTGGTCTGCAGGGCCAGTTGGAGTGCAATCAGTGAAGCCACAGTGGCATGTTTGATGCCTGGCAGCAGCAGCAGCAGCAGTAGCAATGCAGCAGCGAACTACGCACCTGATGCCGCGGGTTGTCCCACACCAGTCAATGCCTCGTTACTGTACCTTTGCTCAGACCTACCAGTGACTGTGTCCAAGATGTGTGCCCGCATACTTACCATCAAACGAGTCGGAGGCAACGCCCACCTGATCCACAGCACGGCAGCTGCACCCATCGAACTGTCTTGTGTGTTGAGCATGAGAGTGTCAGTCATGTACTATGCCTTCTGCTAATCATCCAGGTGCTGAACACATTGACCCCAGCAACTGCAAGGAGGTGTGGCTTGCTGGCAGTGAGCAGCATCCCTTCTCAGAGCCACCAGACATGAATCACATCGCACCAGGAACATTGTTCAAGAGCTATGCACACTGGTAAGGGGTATCCATCATCTTTGTAGCATCCTTCCTTAAAGCACTGACCGAATATCTAGTTGATCAAGTGACATGTAGGCTTAGTAGCGCTGCACACGTGTTGGAAGGGCATGTTCTGTTGTCCAGACAAGCAATATCCGTGACCATGCATCATCCGAGACCATCAACCAACAGGCAGCTATGAAATACATGAACCAACACGGTCCAGTATACAGTATGCATCATGTATGCTTGCTGACTGCTGGTGCAGGGTCAAGGCCAGCACTCTAGTATGGCGAGTGCCTGTGTCCGAAGATGGGGAGCTTACCAGCCCGCAGAGGAGATTCAAACTGTATTACAGCAGGGACAGTCGCATGCATGTATCAGGTCAGTTGATTGTGAAGCCTGCAGTATCATGCAGTGTGCTGACGTGTCCTGCAGTTGTCCTGCATGCAGCTTATCAGATGTCTGCTGCACTTTCCTGCAGCAAACAGCAGAAAGAGCCACACTCTTGGGAGACACCTTGTAACCTCCCAGTCTGTCTTTGTACCAATCTTCCTGTTGTGTTTCCTGCAGGTCAAGGCATCGAGAACTATGATGAAGTGATACCCTTGCGTATTGCAGGCCTCAATGTTCCTGCAGACGTCATGACCAAGTACCCACATCTGTATGGCAGCACACATCTCGAGATAGAGCCACAGTATCTGGACAGGGTGGGTCAGGGACTGCTGGCCAGCATGAGGCATGCAACTGCAGATGGGACAGGCATGCAGGACTACCAGCAAAGTACCCCTGACCATGTGAACATGTGCAAGCAAGCAAGATGTGTGCACCCAGCTGTGTACGGTGCCTGTGCCCCAAACAACTACGGGATGATGGTCGATGCTTGTGAGCCTTGACATCTGTAAACATGTGAATACACTTTGTACTGGTGTGCCTGCATGTGTCCAGGTTCGAGATTGGTGCCGAGGTCAGGTAGCAGCGAGTGTTGAGAGCCACACAGGTCGTGTGCTGGACTGCACAGGGGTGCAGCTAGCAGGCATGCTGGACGACTTGTACTTTACTGATGAGCCCCTGGGGGACCACTACTGCAAGCACATGCAGGGCAATGTCATCAGTGTGTGGGTGAGTGCCTGCACAAACGCATGCAAGTCTGCAGGATCCTCTGCATGCAGCCATGCCGTCCATCACTGCTTACCCTGCTGAGAAGGCCGCCATTCATCAACAGAGTTGCACATGTGGTGCTGTGAATCATTCAGACAATGTGCACTGCCACTTTGTAGGCTCCTACTGCCCAACATGTTGAGCTTCTTCACTTTTGGGAGTTGCGTGGTGGCCAGCCAGAGGTCCATGTCATGGAGAGGAATAAGAAGGGAGTCTGGAGCTGCAGGAGGCCGGTCGAATGGAAAGACACGTAGGTGGTGCCCTGCATGCTTGCTCTAGTTTCTGTTAAGGGTCACATTGCTGGCTGCCTTGTGCACTAGGAAGCATGTCTGTCTGAATCAGTCATATGGTCTGAAGTGTGGTCTTGTGAAGGCATGCCTGATGGACATGTTAGTGCTTGATTTGAAACCTGCAGAGTACAGAGCAGCGTTCAGTTGGCATGTATCTGAGACGCTGCACACCCTGGTTGCTGTCAGGTCAGAAATCATGTGTCTTGCTGTGCTTGCTTGCAGGGCATACAAGTTCCGGGTAAAGGTCTTCTGCCCTTGGACCAATCAGATAGAGGTGGTTGAGGTCACAGATCCCTACTCCCGGTGTACCACAGGTCAGTAACAGCAGCAATCAGCAATGTCATAATCAGCGTGGAGTCCTGTCCTGCCACATGCTGTCCCTTGGGTGGCCATCTGCTGATGTGAATCGCTTGGCAGCAGTTGTCAGGGTAACCCCATGCAGCTCTACTCTGCAGGAGTGTCTTTCACATGCACAGGAAGCAGTCACGTTATACCCACCTTTATTCGTCCTTTGTCTATATCGGTCTTACATAATGTTATCACCTTTGCAGGTAATGGTGAGCGTAGCATCATTGTTGACTTAAACAATCCCTCACTGATGCCAGCTGGCTGGTGGGAACATCCAGTACCTAGACTGACTCACTGGACCGACGTCAGCGTGTATGAGCTGCACATACGGGACTTCAGGTGACCACCATGCTGCGTTTCACGACATCAGCTCCTTCAGCAGCTAGTATTTGGCACGAGCTGTGCTTCAGCAAGGATGGTTCTGCAGGCCAAACGCTCAACAGTAGTTTGATAAGCTTGCCTTCACTATCAGGTTCTCCTTGTAGCACGCTGCTGATGCATGTCCTGTTGTAGCAGGCATAGATGGACAGTGCCTGTGCATGTACATCTTCGCTGGGCTCAAGCTCTATTGATGTGTTGTGCAGTGCAACAGACCCCAGTGTCCCTCATCACCTGCGTGGCAAGTACCGCGCGTTCTGCAGACAGCATCTGTATCCCAGTGAACCAAGGTGTGTGGTTTGCCCTGACAGCAATACCAAGCAGACTGTGTACTATCAGTGGTGCATAGGCCAGTGCAGAGTGCATAGAGCTGCAGGAATGTGTATGGCAAGCAAGACTCTTGCTCTGTACGGCAGTTTTCGGACACAAGTTGCCCCTTTCCCAAGCATACTCTGGGACTCCTGAAGCACGTGTAGCATGTGCAGCATGCTGTCAAGTAACCAACCCTGTCGCAGTAAGCAACGTACCTCTTACTTAAGAGACTTATGGTACATCTTATGGTACATCTCTGACACCTGTATTGTCTCCAGGCGGTTGAGCAATGGGTTGGCCCACCTCAAAGCTCTGCAGGAGGCAGGGATGAACCACATACACTTGCTGCCAAGTTATGACTTTGGAAGTGTACCAGAGCGACTAGAGGAGCAGGCACATGTGCAGGTGGGCAGTTGGGTGGTGGTAGGCAGCTGGACTGCTTCTGCATCAGATCGTCAGACGCACAGTGTCTGGCGAAGCGCAATAGAACCTTTTGCACCAACCTGAATTTGATGCTGATCACCTTCGAAGATGCTTAGTCCCAACCCAGCTGCAGTTGACCTCAGAAGACAAGAAAGCAAAAGAAGCTGCTATGTGTCATGCAATGTAACCAATGATGATTTTGATGCTCATTCGCAGGAGGACCTGTCCCACCATCCATCTGACAGTGAACGACAGCAGCAGGTCATCATGTCCATAGCAGATAGAGATGCCTTCAACTGGGGGTAAGTGCCAATGTACCTGTCCATTGCACCAGCAAACCCTGTGTATCTACTGCCAGGACAACAGTCATGAAATTGCTTTATTGTACTTTCAGGCAACAACGTCTGTACCAACAGCTTTTGTCAATGACACAGCTGTTTTGTTTCTGTCTCAGCAAGCAAGGCTCTCATACTCTGTACCACCACTGGCAGTGCTGCAAGATGCTGTCCTACCTGGAAACGATTGGCCCTTTGAGTGTATGTTGTGTCTTGGTGATCTGTAACAGGTACGACCCGGTGCACTACGGTGTTCCTGAAGGCAGCTACAGCACAGCTCCTGATGGGGCCCTCAGGGTGTTGGAGTACAGGGAGATGGTGCAGGTGTGTGACATGTTGCAGCTGAAGTGTGACCCTGTAGCTTGCACAGAGAGTGTTGCAAGGACGCATCCTGATGTGAACGAGTGTGCTTTGCGTCAGCAGACTTTCAGGTTGTGAGATACTTTATAGTGTGCTGTTTGAATTTTCACAAGCTGGTTAGTGTTGATTGGATAGCTGCATAGTAGACTGCTTTATACTGTTGTCTTGCAGGCGCTACATAGTCTGGGTCTCCGTGTCGTGCTTGATGTCGTCTACAACCACACGTTTGCCAGTGGACCCTACAGTCACAACAGCGTGCTGGACAAGATAGTGCCAGGATACTATCACAGGAGACAAGAGGATGGAGAGATGTGCCACAGTACCTGCTGTGGGTGATTGATCACATATTGACACATGTGATGACAGTCATAGCAGCTGCCTTGGTTGGGCTTGTGATGTGGGTGTCTAGACGTCAACATGTGGGCAAGTGCTGCTCACCATGCACGCGATCAACACTTGCGTTGGTTCACCCTTCTGCAGGCAACAACACTGCTAGTGAGCACAGGATGTTTGAACGCCTGATGGTGGAGGACATCGTCCACTGGGCAAGAGACTACAAGGTGAGAGCCTGCAGTTCTGGAAACTGAGTACTTGGTGCACCTCTACTTCTGAGTAATATAGCTGCTTGCTAGCTACATGTTGCATACAACAGCACAGAGCACAATCTATCTGTGCTAAAGTGAGATGGTCACGGTGGCACACCCACACACAGTTTGTTTGTGTCGTGGTTCATGGTGCAGGTTGATGGGTTCCGCTTTGACATCATGGGCCATCACTTCATTCACAACATGACAGCCATCCGCAACGCCCTCAACAGCCTTACTGTGGAGAAGGACGGTGTCGATGGTCGCCACATCTACATCTATGGCGAGGCCTGGGACTTTGGAGAGGTTGCTCTCAATCAACGAGGGAGAAATGCCAGCCAGCACAACCTGGGAGGCAGCAGGATAGGCGCCTTCAACGACAGGTGACCAAACACACCCAGATATAGCCCATCAGTCCTGCTTGCCTGAGGTAGAAAGAGCTGCTGGGAGGTATATTGACTGCTGTACTGCGAGCATTCATATTGTCATGGTGCTTGCTTGACGTTGGTTGTGGACTTATGGGCACATGTTGAATCCTGCAGTATGCCCCCCATGCTAATGTGCAGGATGCGTGATGGAGCCATGGGTGGCAGTCCCTATCAGCCCCCAGACTGTCAGGGCTTTGCTACAGGTCTTGCAACAGACCCTAATGGTGCTCATCATCAAGGGTCTGCAAAGGAACAGCTGGCAACACTGCTGCACAGGACAGACTGGGTCCGATTTGCCCTTGCAGGAAACCTCAAGTAAGCTTGCAAATGGCAGCGCTGATGATTGTGACAGTTTGTCGTGACCAGCAGCATGCTATCTGGGATGGCTCTGCTTTGAGCTCTGATAAACAAAACATTGGGGTGTGCTTGAGACCACATGGCATTTGACGGCTGGTGATGGTGATCTGAGCCTTAGCAGTGATTTGGTGACCTGTTGCATGCATCTACAGGGACTTTGAAGCTCAAGTTGCTGATGGTCGGCTGTTGGCAGGTCAGCATGACACGTACCATGGCAATCAGCCGCTAGCCTATGGTTGTGACCCTGCAGAGAACGTGGTGTTCAATGGCTGCCATGCAAACAATCGCAGACGCACTGTACGGTCCTGCTATCTGACACAGAGCATTCTATACACCTCCTTTGGCGATGTACTTAGGTGTATGCTTTGCATTATGACATGCGACTTAGTATGAGCAAAGAAGCTCGTCGCTGACCGGCATATGACAGTCTTGAAACAACCTATCACTGTGTACTGCTGCATGTCCTGTATGGGCTTGCAGGTCATGATGAAGGTTGGTGCTCATGTAGATGCTGATGGCCGGGCGCGAGTGTGTGGCTTATGTCATGCTCTGATACTGCTGTCGCAAGGAGTGCCGTTCATACATGCAGGGGATGACCTGCTGCGCAGCAAGAGCCTTGATAGGGATAGCTATAACTCAGGTACTTGTGTTACAGCAGCTGTCCCTCAAGGGAGACAGCCTTGAGGAGACAGCTGCTGCAGCAAAAGGTCATCAACCACTCTGCAACTTGTTGTCTGCAGTGCAGCAGGCTGAGGCTGCAGCTGTGCGTCGAGTGTTACGTGTGCATGAATCACGCCTGTTTGGATCCAGCAGCACATCCTACCCTATGCTTTGATGTGGTCTGTGTACGCTCATACATGCACATCTCATCTCATGTTATCTGAGTATCAACAAGTCAACAAGCTACGCACGACCCTGGCATGTATGTTGTTGTCTGTGACAGGTGACTGGTTCAATGCAGTAGACTGGACCGGTCAGTCCAACAACTTTGGTGTTGGCCTCCCCCCAGCCAGCAAGAACCAGCATGCCTGGGACTTCAAGCGACCTCTATTGGCTGCTGCAGACAGGTATCGGCCAACGCCTGATATGATTGCTCGCCAGTCAGCTTACTTCAAGGCACTGTTGAGAGTCAGGTATGCTGAGGCTGTTGCGGCACCTTGAAAGGCCTTGGTATGTGTCATTCGTCACATTGAGAAAGCCATCAGCTGTTGTGATGCTGAAGGTAGCTACCTTCAGCTATAGAGTGACGGGGTACCATGTGGAGGATGTGTTCCACCTTTTTGTGACTGTCCTAGCTCTGACACAAGTGTGATTCCACACTGAGCAGTTGTTGCTTCCTCGTCAAACCTTCGCCATGATCAGGTACTCCTCGCCTCTATTCAGGATGCCAACAGCAGAACACATAAAGCAGCAAGTGCGCTTCCACAACACTGGACCGCAGCAGGTGCCGGGAGTGATCATCATGCAGCTGCATAGCAGTTGGCAGCCAGATCACGGCACATGGGATCAGAAGTATAGACAGGTGCTTATTGTCTTCAATGCACGGCCAGAGCCGTTTGAGTGTGATTTCCCAGAGGGTGGAGAATGGTACAAGTTGCATCCTGCACTTGCTACTTTGCAAGGAGACCGTATGGTGCAGCTGTGCACTGCAGACAATGATCGTAGGCGGCTATATGTCAGCCCCAGAATGGCAGCTGTCTTTGTTCAGGAGAGGTAGCCTGAGCCTGGACATGCTTAGGGTTGATTTGTTGGGTCTGCCTTCAGCTGCATGTGGTGACCTGGCAAGAAATTTCCAATATAGTGAAGGTGTTGTTCATATCTGAGCACCTTCTTGAACTTCCTGCAGATCATTCTGCCATGTACAGCTGTCCAGATGCATGCTTGTGCAATGTCAGTTGGTGCTCTTTATCGCTTTACCACCTCTGCAAAATGAGGCTGGAGTGGCGGCTGCTCAGGCAGCTCGGAAAAATGACTTCAGTCACTGTGTTGTTGGCGATTTGCTGCACGTGCTAGATTGCAGGATTGCTCAGTGCAATTGCTGTCACACCCGGTTGGCTGTATACTATACGTCAAATACGGTATATGGCGTATATGCAGGGGTATACAGGCGCAATTGACGAATTGTAGCAATGCATGATCAGACAGCAGTAACTGGCTGTGAAATGACAATGAATGCTTAAGCTGTGTGATTGCTCAAGCAAGCTTGCTGCACACATGCGGCATGCTGCCCGACCGTCCGACGGGCCGCCAATAAGCAGTGCTGACCGTTGTTCTGCACAAGTTGTGGCAGCCACAACGTAGGATGCTTAACCAATACGTCGGTGGCAAATATCAGCCCAGTGACTGGTTGAGCCTGTTTCCACAGGACCGATATAGCTGGATTGGGGCTAGACACATCGCAGTGGACTGCTACACATTGGACAAGCCTTGCCAATACATAGTATGTAGTACATATTATGTATTACTACATTCAGGCAGGTTGTTGTGTTCTCCATATGCCTTTCTCATGCCTAGTACCGTGTATAATGACTCGAAAGTGTTATCATATGATATGTCCAAACAAGAGTTACCAATGATCTGATTTGTGGCTTGTTGAACAGGCTGTCACTGTGTGACCGAGCTGATGTCATATTAGTGCCCAGATTCCACCAACTTTCAGCACACGCTGGTGTATCAGACTTGTTTGACCCACATCACTTCTGGTTTTGCAAGTTGATTATCTGATGAGTTACGATGAGCTCTCAACCGCTTGCCAAGCTGAGCTACAACTTGGCATATGCATGGTGGTTGCCAATTGTCAACTTGACAACTGAATACAGTG
>JARWLF010001030.1:0-11671 GCA_029853055.1 Scenedesmus sp. KT-U | reverse complement strand
ATTGTTGCAATCACTGTGTTCCTCTGCTAGCTGTTGTACCCTCAGTTTGTTATCTGTCAACAGGACATGCGTTGTGACATCATCTGAACTTCAACATTGGAGGCCGCATTTGCAAGGTCTGATGGCCGTGGGTGGAATCTGATATAGAAAGACGCGTTTTAGCCGACCTTCCAAATGTCGAAAGCAGTGAACAGATACCGCGTCCTCATCGCTGCAAGGCCTGTCTGCCAGCCAGCACGGCGTGTTCGGCACAAGTGCGGCGCGAGTTCTTTGTAGACTGTACTGGTGAGTGTCTTATACAAGCATGTCCGGTGCATCACGGAGATGGGTGCTGCTTGCTGCTTGACCGACGGTACCATGGTTAGACTGTTGCTGACCAAGCAAACATGACATTGAGCATGGCAGACGCCTTGAACTGACTACCCTGGTTCGGTGGAGCATGTACACACTCATGCCACTCATCATCCAGTGCCGGTGGCGCTATGTAGGCGTTGACTCTGGACCCAATAGCCGAAAACGGCAAGCTGGGGGCGTTGTTGCACAAGCAGCATGAGTACCTGGTCAACACACACCAAAGGTGGGTAGTTCACCCGCTCAGAAGTGCGCACAAACTACGCCATGGCTCTTGAGGGCTCCCCAAGGTTGTTGCCCGCCCGCAACTACCTCCTGTCGTTGCTGCATGGCCGTTATCAGTTGGCAAGATGAGCAGATGGTCAGAATAGGCTGATCAACATTGGCTTGAGAGTGAGTGTCAATGAAGATGTCATGAAAGGGGAGCAACGGCCCTGCAGGGCAGCCCAAGACTGCCATGTGCCCAACAGCACCTGCTGCCTCTGTCTTCTGCAGAAAGACCCAGTGGTGCCAACACTGGCGGACCACATGTGGCATCCAGCCCTAATGTGATGCTGCAGCACTTGCCAAGCAGCATGTCTGCTGAGCCCAGCAGCACCATGCCTGTTGTTGCAGAAAGAAGGAGGCCCCTGCCAGCTACTCAGCATGGTGGAGTGGAGCATCCTCTGCAGATATATGCCAGTCACAACGTTTCTCCCATCAAGACATCGAGTTGGTATGCAGCTCCACAACAAGCGAGTGTCGCAGCGCATGGAGCATACTCCGTTGATGACGGGCAGTCAACAGCCTACAGCAATGGCAGCACTCCAACTGCTGCTTCACATATCTTCTGTGCTCAGGAAGGAAGTCTGTTACCAGAGAGGCAGCACTTCAGTGTCTTGCCAGCCTGGCAACAACTGCAGCTGCAGCAACAGTTGAGACCAAGTTCTGCCCAGCCACACCATGTATCAGCCCCATACAGCGCACTACATTCCACTGAAGTTTATACTGGTTGCCAGCAAGTCAGCATGGGTCAGTCTGTGATGCCGGAGCAGCAACAATATCTCGCAGGAAGGCTTCAGCAAGGACAGAACCCGGCTCTGCATGTTCACATGCTTAGCAGGAACAGCAGTGCAAACACCTTGCCAGCAGCTGTATTGCCAGATGTGACTTCACCACCTGCAACACCAGACTGTGCAGCAAGCATGGTTGCTCTGCAGCAAGCTTGGCACAACCTGCAGCAACAACAGCACCAGCGCAGTGAGCAACAGTCCATGTTTCAGCAACCATACGCAGTTGAGCATGAGAGTAAGCGCACTGGAAGCCCCTTGCGTATGATGACAGCAGGCAGGGGGCTATTCGCTGCCATTGGTGCTGCACATCTGGGCAGTCTGCAGCAGGAACCGCAGCAGCAGGCAGTTACCACATTAGCTGTAGCCTCAAATCCAGCGCATGAACCAGGAGCTGATATGGATGCACCATCCCAGGCACAGTTCCTGCAGGGTGGCAGTGATGATGCAGCAGTACCATCACAGGGTGTGTTTGCTGTTCCAAGCATTCACAATGCTTCCTACACACATCAGAAGCCACTGATGATGACAGCAGGTGCTGGCGCAGTGCAATGGGCAGCAGACAGGGCCATCCAAGCCAGCCAGCTGCCACAGCAGGCAATCCAGCGTGGGTCTGCCTCTTCACCGCATAGCGAAGGATGGGGCAGCGCAACCTGGGAGGGCCATGCACCAGCAGAAACTTCCGCTCCACCTCTGGGCAATACATGGGCTCCAGGCCAGCAGATACATCAGCTGCAGGGTAGCCCGATGCATGCTGGTGTGCATGCAGCGATTGCAGGAGATGATTGCAGGACTCAAAAAGCAGCTGTCAATGTTCATGCATCCTACAGAAGCAGCCTGGATGTCAACTTTGCCCTGATGTCCCCAGCCAGCAGAGGGCCCATCCCTGGTCACCAGCAGCACATGCCAGAGACGGTCAATGCACAATTACCCAGGGTTGCTCAGTGGCATCAGGCCGCAGTGTCATGGGCACCACAACAACAACCGCATGTCGATTCGGGTAGGATTTGCCTACCACAGCAACTTCAATCACAGCATGTGGGTGATGAGAGGCACGCAGCATTTGCAGCATTAGCACCACCGTTGGTGGCACCTGAGAGCACACAAGCAGCACCAAGTGCCCTGCAGCATAACATATATGCACAGCAACCCTTTGCCCATGCGCCAAACCCCATGATGTATTGGCAGGGCATGTATGCACCTCCAGCTGCAGCAGGTGCTGCTGTCGCTGCGCATCCCTACTTTCAACCAGCCATGATACCCATGATGGTTCCAGCTGTGTTGGCACCACCAGCAGGTATTCCTTCATGGCATCCAGCCAACATGGTCAACAGTCAGATGGCTATGCCAGTAGCTGGTCAAGGCTCGTATGGCTGGTTGGATCCAAGAATAGTACCAGCGAATGCTGCCTTCACTGCACAAACAGCAGCATGGCAACCCCAACCGCAGCAAGCAGTTTCTGCAGTGGCGACCGCAGAGTGCGATGCAGGTTCAGTGCCAACAGCAGGTTGGGCAGCTGTATTCAGCAACCTGTATCAGGGATCTGCAGGCACGGCTGCAGGCACTGTAACAGCTTGTGCTGTAGCTCTTGGGAGTGCTACTGCTACTGCTGCTCAGTCATCTCTGCTGGCAGTGCTGTGGTGTGGGCATCTGCAGTTGGTGCTTGTGCTGTATGCAGTCTTGGGCATTACAGCGTCCATCTTCACGGCACAGAGAGCAGTATGGGGCGCTGGTGGCTTGATGTTCTATTCAGTAGCACAGCTTGCAGGGCTCACAAGGCGCGAGCTTTGGTTGTTTGCAGCAGCTGCAACACGAGTGGTTATGAGTGATCTCTGTCAACTACCGAAGCAGCTGCTTGATCAGCCATGGCTCCAGTTGCAGCAGCAGATCAAGGATGCAAACATGACGCTCATGCTGCAGAGTTCAGCTGGTGGTGATCCTGCCAAAACGTCTGGTATGTGGACTACTGTCAAGGCCCTGCTGCTGCCTGCGCCAAGCATAAGCCGGAATGACAAGGGAAATGCAGCAGTCTCGCCCTTCGCTGCAGTAGCAGCTGCTGGCAGTGGCACTGTGTCTGCAGCTACCAGGCAGTTGAACAGGCAGGAGTCGCAGTCTTGGGTGGACTACATATCTGCTGGCATGTTTTGGGGTAGTAGAAGGAGCAGCCCAGTCGAGGCACCTGCTGATTCAGAGGTGACTGCTGCAATAACCACTGCTGGTGACGGTCTCATGGACCAATCTAAGCTTGGGCCCCAGAAGATAAGTGCACAAGCACATAGCAAAAGCTTCTCTGCCGCAACTATGGTCCATAGCTTGACAAATAACATGCTGGTGCTTGTAGACAGTGTCTCTATTATCTCTGGTATGTGGATGGGCCTAGGTTTGAAGCTGTGGGGTTTGGCAACAATAAGGTTGCCATATGCAACAGTGCGTGTTTGGGTCTCTGCTGTGTGGGGTGGGTTGCACATGGCTCTCGGTCTTGCTATAGCCACCATTCCTCGTGTGTTTCAGCTGATATGGTGCATACTGCATGCGTCATTGCTCATAGCAGTGCATGCCAGGTCACACCTACGTCTCCCTGAAGGTGCAGTTGAAACAGCAGGTCCACTGATCAGAAGTGTTGCAGTGAAGAGTCATCAGGCAATGTCCATGCTGTTCCAGTTCGCAATAAGCCCTATGCTTTCTGCTGCATGGTGTCGAGCAGCCACAGCAGCTGATTCAGTACCTGGTGGTCTGGTGGCTCTGCAGCTGATGCAAGTGCTTGGAGGCTTCTTCTATGCTGCCGCATCTGCTGTACTGCGCTCTGTCAGCAGCACTGTCTACTCGCTTGTCACTGTTGATAAGATCGCTGTCAGTGACCTGAGCGCTGAGAGCATTGCGCTCAGGGGCTTGGGTATGATGCTATCTTTATCTGCCTGGTGTTTTTGTCAGTTCATGGCTGCAACAGAGCAGGTTGTGGTACTGGTGGCAACCAGAGTGTTGCAGGGTGCGCCACCGTTGGCTCAAACTGCAGTGTGGGGCTCTGCTGGCATGTTGAAGAGGATGAGTGCAGAGGTTGTACAACAGACGTGGCTTTTGATGCAGCAATTGTATCAGGCATGGATTCTGCAGCAGCAGCGGCAATGTACAGCTGAATGAAATAAGCATCACATGCAGGATGATATTTGTTATTGTGAGTGTACAGTGCAGGATGTTTGTCAGTGCAAGCTATAGATACACTAGTAGTGCAGCTTTTGAATCCAGCGGTGGCTCCATTATCTGTATGTAACTTACAGGCTGTAGGGGCACATGTGTGATCGTGCTGTACTGTGTGTGGGCCCGTTCCAAAGAGTTTGCTATTGGTGTATGTGTGTGTTTGTTGCTGTGTATGTCAATCTGCAGGGGAATGTTGACTGCCTCTATGCAGGGTGTTTAACCACTGTATATTTTATGTCTGCCTTTTGAACCATGGCTGTCCTCGGATCATGGGTAATGTTGGTATCCCTGACAGCTATCTGTCAATATGAGTCAGGGTGATTGTGGGTCGTGGAATGCGGCCAGTGGCAGGATTATGGTCATAAGCATGATCAACATTTGTGTACCATCCACGTGAGCGTATAAAGGCATCTGGGAATGTGCATACAGGACTAGTCTAGACGGGGCAGCAAGCGTTGGTAACAACATTGTATTACCATTCAAGCTCACCCGGTCTAGGGTTGGAATCCCAGATGCCTCATTGCCGGAGAGGAACCTACTACTCTTCTACTCAGATGCTCATGGATACCGAGGCATGGTGCCAAAGAGTACAATATTGTGTTGCTCTATGCAGGCTGCGATAACATGTCTAACAATCTGGTCAGAGCAGAAAGTACTGTCTGTTTCATTGAATACATACCTGTATCTTGCTCAATCACCCACAATACCCATGATGGTATGGCACCATGAATCCTGGCATGAAATAACACCGTATTCATCGCAGTCACTTGCTTCATAAGCAATATTCGACGCAGGGTTTGAAGATGTAGTAGCAGCTCTTCCAGGGTAAGTAGATCACGTCCCGTGTAACAAACTCATGATCATCATGTCAGTTATGTTACCATCATGTCCCAATGCACGGGATACATCAACTGATGACAACTTATCGGCAGCGGTGACTACTGACATGAATCCACTGCACGATGAAGTTCATAGGCTATGAAACCAAGCTGATATCTACCGTATGCTTGCGCAGCATAATAGCATTCATAGCAATCACAGATTGCAGACGAAATGAAATATGACATACATCACACCAAAAGCTAGCAAAGTCAAAGAAGAAAATCATGCATGCTGTTCCTCCTTGGACAAAAAGAAACATGGGTTGTCACAATATAGTGGCTGTCATCATCGATATCATCATACATCTGCCGTTGAAGGGAGTCACTATGAACATGTTGCCACAGCTCACCACAGCCATACTTCCCTATGACCCTGTTACCACAGCCAACCAAATCTAGACTCTGCTGTTGGCAGATGCTCCCCATCTTATTGGAATTGTACCATATTCTTTTCATGCAGATGGCACGATGTTGATGCAATGAAGACTGACCACACTGTCATACACTAACCAAAGAACAATAGCAAAACTGATAAAGTCAGTGGCATACGCCTCATTTTCCCCGATCACACATACAGCTCAGTGTCCAGCCATCATCTTCTGGATCTCCTGATCTGGGTGCTTTGTGTCCGCTCCCTTGATGTCAAACTTCTCAACTAGCAGTGCAGTGGCCTCAGGGGTCAAGAAAGCAGGAAGGTTGGGACCCTGCACCAAGAACCATCACACATTGTGCCGGACACACAATATCAGATTTTCAACAGACACAGTTCAAGCTCAAATGCGACGGATGTACCAAGACCAGTTGCAGCTACCCTGCGACCATAGTCTATGTTCCCCAAAATCGCCTGCACCAGTTGGAATGAAGCACAAATCAGATGTTGTGCAACTCACCAGTCTGATGTTCTTGACACCCAGGTTGAGCAGTGTCAACAGCACTGCTACTGCCTTCTGTTCAAACCAGCTGATGTCCAGCGACAACGGCAAACTGTTCACATCTGTGTTGAGCGCCTTAGCCAACTCAGTGGCAACAATCAAAGCAGAGTATGCATCATTGCACTGCAGACAAACAATCAACGGCAGATTCAAGTCAGTCATTGCGTCTAATGTACTTGAGCCTTCTTTCACGATGACACATACAATCCCCCCCACACAACCACTGCTTAGACAGAGTACTGCTGCAGAAGATATCTCATACCTGTCCCATATCCAGCAAGCGTGGCAGACCATTGGGCAAGTTCCCCAACTCCTGATCATAGAATCTGTACTTGCCACATCCCAGTGTCAGCACCATGGTGTCATCAGGTAGCCCCTTCACAACATCAGTGTAGTACTTCCTACTGGGCTCAGCAGCATCACAGCCACCAACCAGGAAGATGTGCTTCAGCTGACCTTGCTCGACAGCATCAAGCACGGCGGCTGCAGGAGAACACAACAATATCTGTCAGCCCATGTCGCAGAAATTGAGTCACAAGAAATTAAAATTTCAGCTGAAAGGAAATCATAGCTGGGAAAGAACCTGTACCATCTGCCAAACTCACCAGCTGCACCTAGGGTGGTCTGGTGTCCAAAGCCCACAGTCACAAACTTTGGCTCCGGCTCAAAGCTGAACCCTGGCATCTCCTGCGCCTTGCTAATCACCTCGCTGAAATCCTTCTGACCGGGAGTTCCTGCCAAATGCTTGCTGGCACTGACACCTACTTCGCCTGTTGTGAACAGCCTGTCAGCATATGATGCAGGAGGGTCCATGATGCAGTTGGTTGTCATCAGAATAGGGCCGGGGAACTCGGCAAAATCACGCTTCTGGCGATACCAGGCGCCGCCAAAGTTGCCAACAAGGTGCTTGTACTTGTGCAACTCTGGATAGCCGTGGCCGGGAAGCATTTCACCATGGGTGTAGACATTGATGCCCTGCAGGAAACCGTAAACATATCACCACCATGAGCAGTGTGCATGACCTGAAAGCTGCAAGACATATTCAGTTTATGACTTTGAAGGATGCATATCGCTCGCAGATTCCATCAGTGTGAGCTGTGGGCACCTACATATCCAGTTTGCCCCTACCTTGCCCTCTGTCTGCTTGAGCAGGTCCTCCAGGTCGTGCATGTCGTGACCACTGATGAGAATGGCCTTGCCCTTCACAGGGGTGATGCGGACCTGAGTGGGGACTGGATGACCATACCTGTGAAGCAGACATGAGCAAACAGGTTGCAGGACAGACAAGTGAACTCAGCCAACACAGTCAAAAGCAACCAGGCAACATATACAACACTCTAAAAACTCCAAAAACTCCCATTGCACAACAGCATATGTAGGTTCACTGTCGAGCAGTAACCCACCTGCTTGTGTGTCCCTCATCCAGCAGTGCCATGACCTTGAAGTTGACATCACCCAGTCTCATGCACATGCCCAACACATTGTTGGGGTCTGCTGCTGCCTCACTGGCCAGGAAAGCAAGTACCTCCTCAAACGTGTCATCCAGGGTGGGGTCAACCTTGCCCAACATCTCTGCATGATGAGCATATGCTGCTACACCCTTCAACCCGTATGTTAGCAGCTCATGCAGGCCGAGCAGGGTAGCATTGGCTGGGCCCATGACCTCACGACGGTGCTGCAAGGATACCTGCAGAACAAGTACAGAACAGCATGACATTCTTCTCCTGCAGACTGCAGCGACTGACCATATGAGTGTAAGGAAAATCATCGACTGACCAGGTGAGTGTGAAAGAAGAACAGGAACAAGGAATGCACATACCTCTTCACCCAGCTTCTCCAGTGTCTCAGCTGTAATAGGTTTGCCCTGCAGTGCCCTGCGCAGGTCAAAGTCCATGGGGTTGCCCTGCAGGTCGAACCAGGGCAGCTGGGCAGCACTGGGACGTCCTGCAACACCGGCTTGTGCCAGCTTGTTGCGGATGAGGTTGAGGTAGTCATCAGCCTGGGTGATGTACTCCACAAAGCGCTCTGGGTCGAAGTTGACCTGATGGAGACGATAAGAGTATGACAGAAGACAGAAGTCAGTCTGTGAATCATATCAAGTGCCAACACGTCAAGACTTTATGTCAAGCAGTTGCTTGTATGAATGTGCCGTAGCTGTTAAACTACGACAATGACATGCAGCAATGCGACACTGAACAACTCCATGATATCACGCCTGCTATGCATGTAGGTGCATGCAATGTCCAGGTACGTACATTAGTGAGAGTGGAGAAGATGGCAGCCTTGACGAAACTGTCAACCTCTGGTGTTGGCAGATTGGTGGTAGTGTGAGCGAAGTTGGCCCATGCGCCAAGGCCCCTGCGATGAGCAGAAGCATGAAAACAATGTAGAACCATTTTACAGGCAAGAACACTGCACATACGATGACGCACCATCTACTGCTGCTAGGTGAAGTGCACACAACTTGATGAGTTGCTGTATCAGCCTAAGCCACCTGCTTGCCGGGATAAGTAAAATCATATATGAGGGATAAATAGTTCTTAGAGATAATCGGCGTACTTGAGTGACTATACTGAACACGTCCCGGTCGATGTCTCCGGTCACTTACTTCAACTGATAGATCAACAGATCCTGCATGATAGCCACCTGGCTTGTCTTGCCACAAACTCCGATCTTCGTGCATCCCGTGTTGTGCAAGGTTTGCTCGCACTGCACGACAGCAACGTCTCGTAAGACGCGGGAGCGGACACGCAGACCAGCTAAAAGATTCTGTTCGTGGCTCTATACCATACCTGATAACAAAACATAGCCTCATCTGCATGTGCTGTCCTCTCCATCTCTGCTACGCGAACAGAGACTGTGGGGCGTGAGCTGAACGCCTTACGCAGCGTTGGGCGCACTAGAGGCAATGGCCGGCACACAGGCACAGCCTGAACTGTTTTGTTAACTGTTTGAGAACTAAGAGCCTTCATCTTGAGCATTGCAGACATACTGAGAACCAGAATATGACTTCTAGGCAGTCGTAGTGGTGACTTGGATGTATGCTGCACTTGTACGCTTGCAATGATCGAGTTATCACTTTGAGATTGCTTAATGACACCCGCTGGGGGTACTTAGCTGCTATATGCTCTCTCGGAGCAGGTATCCATGTGATTTGTTATTTCACGTCTCGCTGGCCCCTTCGACACTGGACGAGGATGTGCCCCTTGGCCCTCAAGGTTAACTTGCACGATGCATGGTGCCATACGTATCTATGTATTTTGTGCTCCATATGATGCAGCCCTGTCCTGGAGATATGGCGTCATGCAGGCACGGCGCATGCCGGCAGTACACCCGGGACGTGATCTTTGCAGTGCTGACTCCACAGCCTATCGTACGTACGCATGAGTATTCTTTGCAAATATCAAGCCTATCTAGAGATCTGCAAAGGGTTCTTGGCCGACCGGCCAGCTGACTCATCAGCATGCTGGCAGTGCTGTGCCTACAACACACATGCAAATGCGATTAGCAGAAAACCTCCAACTATGAGCTTCTTACATTGAATCAAGGAACTACCCAGTACTTTTTCCAACGCTGCGGAGACACTGGGCGGCACCGAACCTCTCTGGCAGGTATACTTTCCCAGCTAGCCTGTCAACAAGTGAATGACTCACACATCATCTAGTATACTGTTGACCCTCTGCCGCAGCAGCCCCGCCCAGTACTGCTGCAACACACTTTGCGCTTCATCACTGCTTAAAACACGGAATGTCAGCAGCTGCCTGTGCTGCTGCTGTTGTCCATCCCGCCCAACAAATGCCCGCTGCTGCAGGACATCACGACTTCTGCTGCTGCTCTTGCTTGTACCACTTCGTGTGCTATCTGACACACGTACAGGTGCTACCATACGCGATTGGCGTGTTGTAGGCTGCTGCTGCTGACCCGCCAGCTGCTGTTGTTCTGTCACGAGAAGTCCAAATCTCTGCAACTCCTGCAGGGCTTCTTCTGTGTTGAAGCAAACCTGCAGACACAACATGACAACGTCCCGTTGCGCTGATATGTGATATCTGCCTTGTCATATCTGAGCGTATCCAACACATGAATCAACGAACGAACATCTGATACATGTCCAGACAGGAACTGTGTTATACTGTCATATCTGCATGGCACAAACACCGCACCTGTAGCTTCAGCCGCTGTTCCAGCAATGCCTCCACCTTCATTGCAATCTCCTCACTTGTCATGGCTCTGTTACTTCCCACCAAAATAACATACACCAGCGCCGCCTGCTTGAACTGCTGCAACCCAGCAGCAGTAGCAAGATACTCTAAACCGCCCTCGCCACCTGCCACTGTCCTTTCAGCGAGCAGCTGTGCAATGATAGTCTTGTACCTGTCGCCCATTCGTAAGAAGCCTAGTGTGATCCGAAGGCCCCAGACTGATAGGGATGCGAGCGCAAAGAGCTGCAGGACGATACTGCTGTATTTGGCTTGAGCTAAAGCAGCACCCACACCTGTGGGATAAACATTACAGCAGCATCAAAGAAAGCAGCATATCTGGTGAGTTAAATTTTGATAGACACCAACTTGAGCTTGCGATTCTGCAAAGGAAGACATCAAGCTGGTCAGAAACACAGGGGGAAATCAATATGGTGATTTCCACGTACCTGCTAAACCAAATAAATCCAGTCTGAGAAGGTCTAGGGGTCTGAACTGCAGCAGCTTGTCAGGAAACACAACCTGCCAGCTGGGGAGAGGGATGTCACGATATACCTGTTACAACAGAAAAGTAACATAACAGAACACTGTTATAACAGAACATGTAACAGCATATCCGCAACACATTGCAGCAAACAACAGCACGATATTGCGCAAATTTACCACATGTACATGCAATATAGATGGAATATGAAACATGCGATGACCTTGCAGAATCCACACCACACCTGCAGCTGAATGGGCGATCTCCTGGCAGCTGTCTGTGTCTGTTTCTGACCCGTCAACCTCTCAGTGAGTTCCTTCCAACGATCCCTTCGCGCTTTCTTACGATACACCACAAGCAACTGACGGAAAGTGGGCTCAACAATCTCCACCGGCTGCAGCAACGCATCAAAGAAACCTATCTTATGATCACTGCTCCTGCTGCTGTTATCTGCTTGCTTCATCCCACTGCTGCCGGGTGATAACTCCCAGGTATCTAAGCTGTCAATGCTGCTGCTGCTGTATCCATCCGCAGCAGTCAGAGCTGTCGTGCTTGAGGGTGTGGACATGCTGTTGTTTCCATG
>JARWLF010001029.1:0-15504 GCA_029853055.1 Scenedesmus sp. KT-U | reverse complement strand
CCGTACTTGCGCTTAGCACACATATATACCAGACATGTCTTGAACTGTCCACACCTCATAAGTCATGCAACAAGAACTCAAGCATAACATCGCCAATGGATACTTCAACCCTAGCTTCCTCCCTATGTAGCACAGCGAAGTGCCTACGTAGTTTGCCAAGTCGAGCCTTTTGATCCAGGTTGTTGAATTGCACCTTGTGAATGTCATCAGTGTGTGTCTCACAGCCTGCGGCAACTCATCTACCGTAGATGCTGAGCAGGTGATCCAGATCTGCTCTTGTCCCAGAGCCACGTGGAGCATCTGCACCCCCGCTCCCTCTACGCCCCAAACCCACAACCTACCCCGTTCTCAAACAGCCCCCAGCGCGTTCCCAAACAGCCTCCACCGTTCCCGCACCAGCAACGGCCCAAACTTCTGCTCGAAACGGTGCCACGGGCCGTTCTGGGACGGAAGGTGCCTCCAAGGCTCGGAGACGGACCCGCCGGGACTGTTATATGGCCTGCTGCGAGCGAAAAGATTACTGGCAGTGAGCACTTGCAAAGGGGCCGAAGTGCTGAATGCAATACGTGGCGCGCTACTGTACTCAGTACCGACATCTAAAAACTGCCTGACTCTGTGCACACGTGTACTACATGTCGGACTCATGCAGTGCATGCCCCTAATGCTTAAATGGAGGGATTGCTAGAGCTGATGCAAGCTCTGCGTTGGCTGTCCCAACCTTGGAGCTGTAACGGTTATGACGAGAGTACATGCACATACAGTGTTATGGAAACATCATGCTAGATCAGCTGTGTGATATGAATAAGACAGGAGGGCAGCAAAGCAGTTAACATGCAACGATGTCATGTTGTACTCAACTAGCCAAAGCACTATTCTACACTTCACTTGGTCAGCTTGTTGTCCACACTGTCAGCAGGCCTCTTATGTAGAAGTTTTTTTCTGCTGCAATCAACTGAGAACGAGAAAGCAACAATGTGACACTAACACCGTTACACAGCAGACTACACTCTTTCCATGCTGCTGTAGAAGGAGGATAGCACTGACTGTCACAGATGCGCTGCACATAACCCCAAGCAGCTCAACAACTGCACTGCTGAACCCCTGCCATAAAGTAGCAGAATCACTGTGCTGAGGTACCCATGCCACACTTATGCTGCAGCCTTGGACTTCTTCTTCTGCATCTTCTTCAGGTAGAAGTCAAGCTCCTTGCCCTCCAGAATGTAGCCATCGCAGCGTCCGCACTGACCAGGGCGGCTGGAGATGCAGGCATACAGACGACCAGTGGCAAACTGGTCTGCAAGGTGCTGGTCCAGCTTCTTGTGTGTGCGGAGGCGATCCTTCATCTTGCGCTGCACGTGGTTGGAGCCCTGCAGACAGCACAACACGCAGCAGCACAATGCTCAGTAGCAAGTAGTGGCATGACAATGACGATCAAAGACAATCACACCAACCATTCAGCATGCAGCCATCAGAGATAAAGTGGTCTAGGAGTCTTCAGGCCGAAGCTCAGAGTCATGGAAGTTTTGTGAACTCATCATTTGGCGTATGTATGATAGCATCCCCAAAACTCATAGGTTCAGCACACTGAGCAAAAACCTGCTAGCTCAGCCTGCTGGTGGAAGAATGTATAACCTGGCTGCAGGCTGCGCATGCCAAGAGTAAGTGCTGTTGCGTCCACTGACTGGCAACATACTCGTATGCTGCCATCTATGGCACACCAAGTACAGCTCAGCTGTGGCATTTGACTCAGACGAAGCCCTCACGAGTCCTGACATGCTATGAATAAGACTCAGATGTTCCATGCACTTGCAAACACAGCAACCACATGCAATCCTGCCTCAACAGCTTTGATAGTGTGGCAGGGTCAACTGACCTTGGGTGCCTCTGCCTCTGCCTTCTCCTCTCCCTTCTTCTGGCCAAGCTCCACACCATAGTGCTGCTGGTACCACTGCTTGAAAGGAGCAGCATCGATCTGCACAATGGCGTTCTTCACCAGGGTCTGGGTACGCACCTGACATGACACAACACACAGCAGCAGGTTTCAGTAATCCCATGTTGCAGGTTGCCACTGATGGGCAATAGAGGCCTGGAATTTTTAAAGCTGGGCTACAGCAAAAAGGCTACCGCACACATCTAATGCTGGCATCTGCTGCTGTGACAGCTTCCAGGCTAATGATCACCCCCCTCCCTTCGGCTGCTAAAGATTTCCCCCAACTGCTACGATGTGTGTGACACTTCAAAGGCACTTGCCACACATATATCTCCCATTATTCATACTACTGAATGATGGACTGCAAATGTTCCTGCGGCAGGCACAGATCTGACGCTGCCTGCCACATGCTGGCTTCCTACACGCAGACGATACTCGATCAGGCCATAGAGCAGCAGCTATCAGCAATCAGCTGCTGGCAAACGAGTGCTCGCAATCAGCACAGCAACACGCCATCACCTCGGCGCTGATGCTGATGCTGAGCTGCTTCGCTTGTGCTGAGCTGCTTGCTGTCTCCTTTGGACACACACTACTGTTGCTGATCACCAAAGAATGCTGCTCACCAGCTCGTTGTTGGATGCATTGTAATTCACATCCAGGATACGAGTCTTCCTGGTCACAGCCTGGACAGCAGTAGAACAACAGCACTGTCACATACTGCAGTCCGCTACTTCACTATTGCAAGTGATAGTCTTGAAATCATAAGCAGTAGATCGCGGCAGACCACCCTTATCAAGCAACTGACACAATCTTGTGACAGCCAGCACTATCCCAGGGGCAACAGGGAAGACAGCAGCAGCCTACCTCTGAACCCCATGAGTAGTTGCCATGGTCCAGGCGCAGAGCCCTGAACTTCATGTTGCCACCACGTACACGAACCTTCCTCACTGCCACATTTGAGGACAGCTTGGTGTTGGCTGGCTGGCGACCCATCTCATACCTGCAGTGGATCCCCAAGCAAGTGAGCTACTGACGGCCCGCGAACAGCTGCATAAGCCTGACATCCCTGTCAGATGAGTGACATCTATACCAAAGGTACACTATGGGCTTACTTCTTCTTCTTGCGCCATGTCTTCTTGCGTCCACCGGTTGCCCGGCGTTTGTGGAGCGAATCACGGGAGATACCTGCATATGTTGGATGAAAACTATCAGTACCTCGACAAGACAATGAACCTTGGGCTCACACGGGCGCGATAAACGACAGCACGCGCAGCCAAAGATGGACTTGCGGCCGAGTGCAGCAGCACTGCTCACCCATGGTTGCTCAGTACGAGGATGCTGCCTACACCCTCCTAGCAAAAGAGAGAGAAGTTGGCGAGCAGCACTGGCTATAATCCTGCTGCAGGGAAGCAATCGCGCACCCTTAAACCCCACGGGCTTCTCAAATTGGCACCTCTTCTTGTGCTTTGTGGAGTGAGGGGTGCAACTTGGATTTGCGGATGCTTTGCGGCTTGCGCAGAAATCACGAGGGCCCCTGCTGCGCGGTGCCGTCCTCGGAGGAAGGCTGGTTGGTTCCTTCGTCGCGGGTCCTAAGCAGAACTTCTCGCGTCCTGCGCACGTGAGGGTTCGGTGACATGTTGTACTGTCAACCAGAGCCTACTAGGCCTTTCCTGACGATCATATTTGGCACGAAAGCTACGATCACCAGACCTTTGCGCACAATCTATGCCTTATGAGAGACGCAAAGATCACGATAGGCCACAGACCGCCACTGCACTCACTCAGATTGACCGTTGTGTCCATCCTCCCAGTTTGTGGGCCAAAGTCCCTAGCCACACGCTGCTCATGTTTGGCCGCACCTGGTATCTAGTATCACAACACCACAGTATGCTGACACAGTTCCGATTGAAGGCAGCAGTGCCAGGGGTGCAGAATTCTGCTTGTTGTATGCAATGTGTGTCTCTTCCATACTGCGATGCAAAGCACAGCACAACAACCATGATGACAGCAGGTTGACAGGCAGACCTTGATGACAGCAGGTTGACAGGCAGACCTTGAACCCTGAATTCGTGTTGGTGATTAGATGGGCTCTACGGGTTATCCTTTCTGAGTGATCAACGGGGGCTCCGCCCCCCCTTGGCCCCCCCTTGGTTATCGTGTACAAGCCAGCAGACTGCTCGTGGCATGTGTTATACTGCACCAGCGTATTCGAAAGAGGTGCGTAGCTAGCCGTAAAGCCTGATAAGTATCAAAGCTGCACCGTGTTGTTTCAATTGAGCATAGTATGCTCAGCATATCATATTCTGCCAACTTGTTTGGGACGTGTGTGGTGTACCTGCTGTCAGCTTGTGAGGGACTCCTGCTTGCTCTGAATACATACATAGACAAATGATGCAATGGTCAACCAGGATTGGGATTTTCAGAGCAGGGTGCTCACTGATTGGCAGTACAGCCTGGGCAGCATGGAGGCAGGAAGCAAAACAGCAGTCTAATGGCAACAACATGCCATGCCAGCGCTTAGCATGGGCTTTGATCACCGCACCTAACCCAGCATGGGCACAATGTTATGGCAATGATGTTATGATGTTATCATGATGTTATGACATTGTTATGTGCCGTGGCTGGGGTTTGTTAATGCAGTCACTGTAGGACCTACTAGCACAGAAAGGAACTTTTAAAAGTTGCACCTCGAGCTCCTTGGGCGCTATCACATGCTGCTGCTGTTGCCAACAGCAATATGGGAGCCTCATATTGCAGACTGTCTGGACTGTGCCGCACTCTTGATGAGTCGTCTTGCATAGATGCTTCTGTCATGCTGTGCATTGCAAGGGTCATACGTCTACGAGACCAGGGAGTTCCCTCAGCACCCCAAGCGTGTGTACTGGGGTGGCAACTGCTGCACAGCAGCCGGCAGTTGTTGCGGCTGTCATGTTGCTTGGCAATGCTTCCATCACCACTGTTCGCTGTTGAAGATGCTGGTACCGCACCTGCAATATTGAAGTCATTGAGTGGGACAGTGCCCATTTGCGCCTGTCTGCACTTCTGAATCCTGCGCAGCTGCATCTGTATAGTCTGACCGTCAGGGCCTGCTGGTCTTATCTTGCTGGTTCAGGCAGTGCCCCATCCCCTTCTAGCAGAAGGTGTTGCAATGCTCACCAAGAGGTTAGAGGCTATCAGATGATGTTACCCTAAGACAGTGCTGGTAACCAGGCAGCTGTTCTTGGCTTTTGTTGATATTGCAACAGGTCTGGCACAGACTGAGGTTCATCTACCATGTCAGCAACCTGGACCCCAGGACTCTCGGCTCCAGTACATGGATTAGAAACCCCACAGACTGATAGGATTCCCCATACATGTATTTCAAGCTGCAATGACGTCAGCAGCAGCACCACCAAGGCGGGTAGCTTCAGGTCACCTACACAGTGTTGATTACACTGTTGGCAGTTTGTATGTCAACACCCTCTGTGGCTGTTGCCCTCCCACTACCACCACCTGAAGCTGCTGTGTTGCGAGTATCTGCATCACCTGCAGCAGTCTTGCAGGCACAGCACCACTGCAGGCAGCAGCACCACTGCTTCCAGCACATGGAGCTGCTGCAATTGGAGCTTGTACATGCAGTATGAATAAACTGATGTGATGAGCCGAATGCGTGCTCATAAGTCAACGATTCATGTCTAGTTGTGCCTGGTAAGAGCCTCATCAAAACACTCAGACAACTCTGTAATACAGCTGTTTGCACGAACATCGCCAGCATCTCTGCTACTAGTCGGACACAAACTGACCAGGGGTCGCATCTTCGTCGTCCAGAACGAAGGACACCGACCCCGGTTGTCCGGTGGGACGAAGATTTTGGCCGCTTTTGTACAGCTTTCCCACAAATACAGTACTGCCGGGACGATGTTCCGGGCCGAGATACCGCGCCGAAACGGAGCTCCCGAGCACCGGTCGTCCATCTGGATGAAAGTCCCCAGCGGAAGATGCGACCCCTGAAACTGACCGGCCAATCATAGCAGTTGACAGTGCTGGCAACACACCAATCATAGATGCCAGTGCAACATATTAGCAAGATTTGGGCCCCCCTGTTGGCAGTTTGTACATCAACACCTTCTGTGGCTGTTGCTTTCCCACTACCACCACCTGAAGCTGCTGTCGCAAGTAGCGAGTATCTGCGGCACCTGCAACAGTCTTGCAGGCAGCAGAACCACTGCCTCCAACACATGAAGCTGCTGCAATTGGAGCTTGTACATGCAGTATGAACCAACTGATGTGATGAGCCGGATGCGTGTTCATAAAGTCAACGACTGGTGTCTAGTTTTGGCTGGTGAGAGCCTCATGAGAACACTCAGACAACAAACAGATGTTTGCACGAACATTGCCAGCATCTCTGCTACTAGTCGGCGACAAACTGATCGGCCAATCATTGTGAGTCACAACAGTTGACAGTGCTGGCGACACACCAATCTTAGATGCCAGTGCAACATCGTGGCAGGAGCACGTATGTATGCAGCATGCATGTGTGAACATGAATGCAAGCAATCAAGCAGCAGACGTGGGGCGTGCATGGATCAACCTGGCTCCAATGGGGCGCTTATTGCAGTATGGAACCACCAAGTCTGCATTAGAGCCACCAAAGATGGATACAACACGTGCAAGGTTCATACTGATGACTGAATATACCCTATTCAACACTGCTGAGGCGGTTGCTGTCATCTCAAACTCAGCGGTGAGAGCAACACTTCAATCGGTAGCTGCTCTGAGTCTAGCAGCAGCAGCAACCACACTTGTCTGAGTTTGTGCAACATCAACTGCCATGCTTGTTTATGCTGCAGTATCATTTGAGTCTGATAGTGTACATTGGTGCTGACCCTTCATGACCCAGAGTCAAGAGGCCTGTCAACATTCAGCATATTTCTCTGTTGTCGCATGTGATGCTACATCTCTGCTGATGGACGGCTTCGACTATCCAGCCGCCACCTGCTCAAGGTTGTTCCAGGAAAAAGACTTCATTGGTGGAAAGGATGCTGTAGCAGCAGGTGGTGCGCTCAGACTCCTTCATGTATTGTTGTAAGCCCTGCCGTTTGATTGATGACAATTGATTGCCGTGCAGCACTCATCCTTGACACAGCGCAAAGGTTTGCAGCCTCAGCATCATGATAGGCTTGCTGGCAGCACATGCTATTGCAGCCTGCTGCTCCATGGCCATGGTAGCCAGCCCTGGCATTCTGTATCAACTGCTCAGGAATAGCCACACGAAGGTGCTCAGCCCGATTCCCTGTGAAGTCATTCTGAGCAGCCCCTGGCCAGAATTTTTTTTATTAAGCGCCAGCAGCGCTCCCGCTGTGTACCCATGCAATATATGAGTCCAAACGCTAGTGACCTGCCCATACCGTATGGGTGATGCCAATGGGTTACTGAGTTGAGAAAATAGCTTATCAAGACTTCTACCACCGTGGTACGGTCACCACATGGGTCACTAGCAACAGGCACTAGACCATGCATAATGTGATAGTGCCTTGCAAGGTCGATTGACAACAAGGACGGTACTGTCATATCATGGTAACAGCAATATGTAGAACAAACAACATTGGTATACTTATGCACAACGTTGGTACAGGTTTTGTCAGCCCAAAACACACAGAGCTTTGCCGTCAACTCCAGCAATGCCATTGTTGTAAGGTTGACTGTGCTCAGTACTGAGGCGAAGATGCTCCCTATGCACATTGCCTTCATCTCTGCTGGCCAACCGTTGAACGGCCAATGATGACAGCAAGGGGTACTATAGGGAGGAGGATCCTGTTCCTAGTACCCCTTGATGACAGCTGACAGTCTGAACAAGACACCACTGGTCACAACCGAGTGGTGACCTGCCGGGATCACATCCCGGGAGTAGCACGCATACATGCCGCGTGCATGGGTGAGCTTGAATGCAAGCAATGGGCAGCACATGTTTTGGAGCCGTGCATGGAATGGTCTGGATATGATGGAGCTATTTCTTGCAGTTTGAGGTCTTGCAGTATAGAAGCAGGGACTCTGCATCAGAGTCATCAAAGATGATTACATATGAAAAGAGGGTCATGCTGATGACTGGCATCATACTCCACTCTGCATTGGAGAAATGCTGTCAAACCAAACACAGCGGGGGCAGGAACACTTCAATGAAGGTTGTGCAGCAGCACTTGCAATGCATACTACCGGCAAAGGCTGTACTATGCCACATCAAGCTTTCATATGTTGGTATCTCTTGCTGCTGCAGTGATGTTCTTTCTGAAAATACAGATTGGCGCTGATCTGTGATGACATGAGGTCAAGAGGCCTGTCATCACACAGTCTCTCTGCTGTTTAGAGTGCTGCTATATAGCAGATAGCAGATATATCTATGCTAACGAACGGCTTCAACTGTCCAGCTACCACCTGCTTAAGGTTGCCGCAAACAAAACGCAATGATCTGAATTTGAGTCAGTCAGCAGCTTGCTCGATTGCACACCCACACAGAGTTTAGGCTAGATCACATGGTACCAGCTGTGGTACGCTGGCTGCAGAATATGATGGCCACATGCAATGGTATGCAATGCTCCGTAACTGAGCATAAGCACTTTGCAGTCCACCATAACCAGCAGGTAAGCATGAAGCTTGAATCCAGGTATCTGGGGTGTCACTGTGCACTGTCAGACTGTGCTCAACTGCAGGGTCTGGGTGGCTAGGTAGGGGCTTGCTACTGCATACCACAGACGTTTGACACGTTGCTGCAGCCCACATACGTCTGTATTGACAGAATAGGTAGCCACGGATATCAGATGCTCAGTGCTCACCTGAAACAGACTGTTGCTGAAGCAGGCCATGCACCGGGTTGTTGACAACTCTTCAGCCAGCTCCAGGGCATCCTGTAAAAGCACTGCAGCACTTGTCCCCAGCACACTGCAGAGATCTTTAGGCTTGCCGGCAGCACATGTTGTTGCAGCCTGCTGCTCCATGGTAGCCAGCCTTGGCATCGGAAGCTGACTTTTCTGCTGAGGAGTAGCTGCATGCAACCTCCCAGCCCGTTACCCTGCCACCTGTGAAAGTCCTTCTGAGCAGCCCCTGTCCAGGTAGCAAGCGCCAGCAGCCATATCAGCAGTCTGGTACAACAGTCACCCTGCGACTCCCGGTGACCAAGAGTCTAGGTATCAGCAGTCTGGTACAACAGTCACCCCGCGACTCCCGACTCGCCAGCAGTTATATCAGCAGTCTGGTACAACAGTGGTCTCAGAAGTAGGCTACTTATCCACAATGGTGGTACACACCGAGATGGCTCTACAAAGCTTTGCCATCATTACCTAAGTGCAATTACGAATCCTGACTGTGCTCAACTATCGAGGCAGAGACGATACCACACAGAGTGCAGCCTGAGCCACAGGCTTCACTTCAACCTTTGATAGTGTGATTGTTTTGCCAAGTTGGTAACCAGCAAACTGGGGTTGCTCAGATGACCAACTGCACTAAACTGACAGACGCTACTTGACCGCAAGCCTTATGTTGCAAACAGCCACAGGCACACCTTCATCTTATTGGCGACCTTGGCGAAGACCGTCGGACCGGCTTGCCAATGATTGGATCCAGAGCTGCAGCGCTTACAAGCAACAATTCTAGTCACTGGAGTGGCACTCCAAATGAGAAGCAGGCGCCTGATCATGATTCAAGTGACTGTTTGCTGCGTCCAGACAAGCAACTTACTGAGAGATGTGTGCTTACTACTGTGGTGCCGCTACGCAGCTGAACATACAGTAGTCCATGCTATTTTTCTGGCATGATCTTTGTGGCATACTACGCCATTCACAGCTACAAAGGAGATATGCTTGCTGTCAACGCTGCAACGTCTCAGAGCTGAACCTCTTGTTCACTGCAGTACTGTATTGCTGGTCACCAATGCAACAGTGCGGCACTCTTGGTGTGCATTTGTCGGAGCTAAGTCTCAACAGATACATTTGTTACGTGAACCTCACTTTGAAGCAGACTGCAATGTGACCAGCAATGCACAATAGAAATGCCCCATATCTACCGCGTGCTTTTTATCTTCTTACACATCAGCCTCTGTTGCACTGCGGCAGACACTTCACTTTGATGTCACAGAACACAGGCTTCACCAAAATACACACAGAGGCTGTTGAGTGAGATTCGGTCCTCGCGTGTATGCTTGGGTTCTCAGCAGAATCACGAGGGCCC
This sequence comes from Scenedesmus sp. KT-U, assembly GCA_029853055.1. Lineage (NCBI taxonomy): Eukaryota > Viridiplantae > Chlorophyta > Chlorophyceae > Sphaeropleales > Scenedesmaceae > Scenedesmus > Scenedesmus sp. KT-U. The sequence goes on along the minus strand of JARWLF010001029.1, from coordinate 5,375 downwards.
TCGTGATGGTTGCCAGCAGAAGCCGGACCAAAAGTCACCACTTGCCATACTACCGTCATTATGGTTCAGCGCAAACACTCTGCACTTGTTGCCGGCCAAGGCTTATTCCTGTACACAAAAACATAAAGAGAAAACATGATACAAAAAGTATGATACAGCAAAACCTGTACCAAATAAGCCTTGAAGCAGGAAGCTGCATCGAAGGATTTCACCAGTGGGTTACCTTTCATGTCGATGTCTGCCCATACACACGACACTCGAGAACGCCTAGAAGCTGCACAACGAACACAACAGCAGTTGATTCGCCTTGTTGCCAGCCAACCCAAGCCAGCGAAGCGTACCGGTCGGTTGTGCTCTCGCTGCCAGTTCACTAATAAGTGTGGTGGAAGAACCTGCGAAGCGTATAACATCATTTCACCATAAATCAGAGTCAGCAAACAGTCATTACAAATCAGCAGCGTGTTCGATTGTCAATTGTCAAATGTTGAACCGCTTCTCAAGCTCACCACATGTTCCAGTACTGTGCGCCTGCAGCAGCTACGCCACAAGATTGTTGGCTACACAAACCATACGTTGACGCACTTCGTTGCTGTCCGCTGCCATTGCTCGCAAACAAGCAGAAGCGGGACCAAAAGTTACCAATTGCCATGCACTCAAACCACCTCAAAGTCAGTCAAACCTCACAACAGAAAATATAGGCTGTTTTCATCCAGTGCCTCGAAAACTCCTAACACCCGTTCGTGAACCCACGGAGACCCACGAATACACTGTATGGTGGCACTTCACTCTTTCGTGGCGGAACACATGCTTCAGATACACACACAGGCTGTTGGGGTTTATGCTGGTGATCGCGTGAAGGTTTGGGCTTGTTCCCCAACATCATGGCTTCGTCCTTGCATACACTACTATCTACTATGTACAATGTGCTGGTAAAAGTAGCTGCTGCAGCAGGTGTGGAGGCTTGTGTGTTGGTTGCACTGGCGGCATTTGGCTCTCTGTACGTCACACATTGAATGTATATGACACATGGATGTGGTATTTGTCATGCGTTGCAGCACTTCCCGCAGCACTCCGTCCCAGCCTACGTACGTACCACGGGACCCGCAGTGACCACAGCCTTTGTGCGGTGCTCGCTCTGAGATGCAGCAAACAAACATAGCTATTTTTTTTACTACTGTTTTTGCAACCAGAACGTAGTAAGCAACCTCACGACCAAGCCAACAGGTACCTTTGGGCATCCGCTTGAGTGACTAGCTAGGTGCAGCCGTATCTTGAAACGGGTACGAATATGAACAACGACTGCTTCAATCTTACTGCATCCAGTGCCTCGAGAACTCCTAACACCCGTTCTTGAACCCGCAGAGACTTCGGCCGCGAAAAACAAGCGCTCAAGAGCACGCGTGATCAAGCCGAGTACAAAGAGTAGCACAGCCAGTTCAATTGTGAGAAAAACACAACGCCTCGAACACTCCTAATACCCGTTTCAGAACCCGCACCCCAGCAGTCTCGGTCGGTTCGAACCCTTCGGGATTCTTCCTCCGAGTACAATCACTTTTGAAACTTACATGAAGCAACTCGCCCAGAGAAAGAGCCAATGCCAGGCTCGTAGGGCATGGACTCAATATTCACATCAGTGGGGCCAAGGAAACCACCAACAACACCAAAGGGCAATAGACAGAGCAATCATTGAATGCATGCAGGTAGTAGTTGCCGGGTGCATGTCTTATCGCCCTCGTAACAATCATAACAATCAAAGCAGTTATGACATTACAAACTCCCAACGTCAGTTCGGAACAACTGAGCTCTTCTGCCATAATGTATCACAGATACATATCATCAAAAGCAGGTATCACATAATCAGTAGCCAGTTGCATGTGCTCAACACACTGCTCAGACAAACTGGTGTTCAGCAGCAATGCTGCTGTCAAAAGTTCAACAACAAAAACAACACCAAACCACAACTAAACCAAAACTCATTCGTTCAACATGTAGATGAAGCAACTTTGAGCCTACTTCAAGCTATGTTGGTAAACACAAAACTCCCTGCTGCAGACCTGACTGACAGCAACTCGCTACTATCCAAGCAGCCCAAGCAGGTTACCCTAACAACAAACTTGCCTGCAAGCCTGCAGCAGTACAAGCACTGCTGTATCTGTCAACTCTCCTGCTGGCGCTGCTGCTTCAGCTGCTTCCTAAAGTACACAGCTATAGCTTGCCCAACCCTGCTAGCACCCCCAGCACGATTGCCATAACAATCAACGCTGTCAAAACCAGCGGTATAACGACTACTATAACAAAGAAGCTACAGAGGAAGCAGGCGTCTGCTCTTTTGGCTGCTTTTGGTTGCTCTAAATGGTCTTGTAACAATCGCATGTTTCGTGTGTTGGCCTTGAACCCTGCATAAGCATTCCAGCAGCAGCAGCAGCTGTGAACTACAACACCACAATATGTATAGAGTGGAGGAATATGGTAGCACATGAAAGTACAATAGCACACAAGTAGCAGCAGGTGCAACTATATGAATGCAATAACTACTTTTTATAACATGTAACATGTTGCTTACCGATGTCAAATAAGTCACCAAGAAAGGGTATGATGCCTATACAGCTGTCGATGGCTTGGTTGATCAACATTCTGAGCACCAGCCGCTTTGGTAAGTTGTACTTGAGCGCCCTGCTGATAATGTAACCACCCACTGCTGTACCCGTGGCATCACCAACTACTGGAATCTGTAAGGACAATAACACAGCAAGTAACATGTTACTTCAGCACTACAGTGATTGCCTCCTGGACAGCCCTGCAGCATGTGAAGTTCTGGTGCATGCAGGACTGCAATGCCATTAGTAGCATAGACAGTGCAGTGTGGTTTCTGCTGCAGATTTGGGATGCAGTGCAACCGAGCAATAACCTGTAATGCTATCCCAGCCTGCATACTCATAGCAGAAGAGCTGGGCTAGCTGATGCAGCAGCAACAACACTGCGCATGTAGCTTGTATCAGCCTTGCAACAAGTCTGCGCTCACCAAGCCAATCAAGCCATCAAGGCCGACCTTGACTTTGATGCCAGGTATAGTGAACGCAGTGTCCATAACACTAGTCAGCCGCTGCAGATGCTGCAAAGTTCGTCGCTGAGCAGGCGTCAACTCGGCTTTCGCTGGTAATAACACTGCTGCTGCAGAAGCTGGTGGTGCTACTGTTGGTGGTTGCTGAGCACACATTATTTGGTTTGTGCTGATAGCGGTCACAAGGTTGTTTGGGACTGTAGACTGCCATTGTGGATTGGTAGTGCTGCTGCTACCATTGTTTAAGCCAGACCTGTCTACTACTAGATATGCTTGCTGCTGGTTATGCTGTTGGTATGGTTGTATAGACTCGGGCGCAGATTGGGAGGTTGAGCCTGCTTCTGGGTCTTTGAGGCTCTGGTCACCTGCAGTGCAGGCAATGGACGTTGTTGTCATTGGTGGCAGACCGGTAAACAACAACACAATAACACAAGTGCACATGCAGCAGTGAATGGCACGCACAGGAGCAACAGCAGTTGGTTGACTGACAGCAAGTGCAAACTGCCCCTTACCAGAGGACTGCAGGACACCATGTGGGTGGTTGCCTTGGCTGCTTTTGCTTCGGAACAGTCCCATGTGATAGATCTATACTATGCAGCAGCAAGTTGCGAGTCCAGCTCTCGCAGAGAGCCAGGGGTCAGTGTCAGCTTCAACAAACCAACACAGGCAGAAAAGCGCTATGAGCAGCAAAGGGTCGGCTCTGCCAGCAGACTTCCCAACAAATTCTAAGTATTAATTCAAGAGTTTAAGTATATCTGAGCGCACGAGCACGTCGGGACGCGTTGCAGCGCAAACGAGTTCAGGAGGTAGTGATGCACGGATGATGCAATTGCACACCAACTCGCGTGTTGCAGCCTCAACTCTCGCCAGGTTTTCTCAGAGGTTGAGCAACTGATAGCTTTGAGTGTGCGCGTGTTCGACAGCACCGGCACATCCATCTCTAGCTGGCGCACCGTATGCCCGAGCGCTGTGTTATGTACGACTTCACTCAAACGTCTGCACATGAAGTCTCCGTAATTCCACTGACCGTGTGCCAGCTTTGACGTGTATTTGAGTAGGTCATCATCTTCATCTCATTGAAGCCGCTGCAGGGCAACGATTACAGCAGCATCTACCCGCCAGTTGCAGGCTGCAAATACTGCGTTGGCTTACGAATAAAAGGCATGTGTGCATGAAGCGGGGTTTACTTTCCAATATCCACGTGTTGTAGGGATCACCTGAGCTTGTGCCTGGGCAGTGTCTAAGTGAGTTGACAGCAACAACAACGGTGCATCAGTTCCAGGAAAGCAGAACAGCCTGGATTTGTGGGACACCACCACTTTCAGCAGCAGAAGTTATTCCAAGCTCACTGCAAGTTCTTAGAGCTTCAGCGGGCTAGGCAGACACGCTCGTCTCTTTGAAACATCACACAAAGCGCTCATTCACAGCAGCAGCAGAGGCAGCTGGCTGTCACAGCCTGCATGAAAATCAGTCGGCAGACGAGGACACTTCATATTCTGACAACATCATCACTCATTACTGTGCATTGGCACCCCAAGACGCCGCAGAAGCACCGGCTGCAAGCGTTGCTTGCCTTTGCTGATGTCACAGCAGCAGTATCAAAATCCACCCAGCTCAAGGTGAAGCTGCAGATGAACTTTTAGCCGCTACCACACAAGTTTCCTTTCGGCATGCAGAAGACATACACATAGCAATCACGGTTGTACTCACTATACTGAAGGCCTGCACACTTCACAGCAGAACATGTACAGCACCTCAGCAACAGTCAAGCAGTATTGCATGCGCTACAGTCTGCAGCTTTTGTAGTTTATGGCCGCAAATTTCAAATTCCAAAACTCAAGTTGAGTTGCGACCAGTGTCTGTCATGAGGCTGAGCGACACATTACACACCATCAGCAGTGGTTTGGCAAGTCAAAGGACTGTCCACACGGCCTGCTCGGTGTCTCAGATACCAAGAGCTAGTAGCATCTTCACATCCCTGCATTGTGCTGACACAGGTACTATCGGTTTGACATGCAGCCAGCAGATACAAGTGTGTTGCTTTGAAATGCAACCTGCTGCAGGAGCCAGATCTCTTGTCCCGGAGCAGTGCAGCCTTGTTGATAATCACCGGGTAGGTGACTGCCATGCAGTATTGGCAGCACCGATACGATCATCAACAGGACGATGACAGTGGGCAAGCCAGCGCCAGTATGTTCATGAGAGTATAAGAAACATTCAAGCACATTCTAGATACGAAATGCAAACAATGTTTTGGATGCAGCATGCAACTAGGGCCGCTACTGGTGGTACCGACACGCTGTGACTTGAGATA